>VWZN01015691.1:0-21139 GCA_013396955.1 Regulus satrapa | reverse complement strand
GGGGGGGGGGGGGGGGTGGTACCTTTAGTTGACAAAGTTAAGTATATAGCACTAGTGTTAGTGATGCTATTGAAAGGCTCCCAAGGGAAAGTAATCACATCACAGCAGTACTTGCAAGTCCAGTGGAGGGCCTGTACTAAAGGTAGCAGCTGGAAACAGCAGGGCTGCATCCAGGGCAAAGAGATTCAAGCTGGAGAGAACTGCAGCAGCAGTTCTGCAAGAGTACTCATAAGCAGAGGCAGGAAACAGAGGAAACTGTGAAGGGACAACTTGTTATTGCTTCCTGGAATGACCTGAGTTGGTTCTGAAAGGGAAGGATTGGTTCTAGAAATAAAGGCTCAAGAAATATTGTCCACCTTATTCAGGAAAAGAGGCAGGTTATGAGGAAGAAGAGGTATCTCTTCTCTGTATTGCAGAAAGTGGTGGTGTGTGAAAGACCAAAGCTGCCTTTCAGAGAGCTTTTCAGGTATCATCTCTTTTTCTGACCATGTAAACCACCTCTCTTCTTGCTATTCCTATCAATATCTCTATTAACATTGATGCTGCTGATATGCCACACATATATATCTGATATATGCAGATAATGTGTTGATTTACTACAATTCATTGCAATTATGATTGTTTGTAAATCACTGGTTTTAGTGAGAAGCTGGCATACAAATATTTTCTCTGCCTATGTACTCCCACAAAAAATCTCTCCAGCAACCATAAGCTTTAAGCATATGAATGCTAAAAGAAAATAACAAGCTTGTCAGTATCTGAGCATATTGAGAACAGTCTCCTCTCTTGCTCCTTAATAGACTTCCTGCTTGGAGAAATTTTGTGTAGAGTGGCTAAACCCAACATGGATAAGAGGGAAATTATTTTGCCTACAAGATATGTTCTGTAAAGCATCTAAAAAGGATCAAACAAAGGAAAGTGAGCCTTGGAAGGTCTGCCGTTTCAGCCTAAGGGAGCCTGAAGAAAGGACAAACTCTAGTTTTGAATCTGCTGTGTGTGAAAAATGCAGTTGTGACTTGCAGAAGAAGTGTGCTCCCGTGAGACTTCTCTTCCTTGTTCTCCCCCTTCAGGGGAAATATTGTGAGAGAAAATTTCACAAGAAAAGGCAGACAAGCTGTGTTCCTGCATGAAAAATACTCATTCAGTACATCAGTTTATTTTAATAGACATGTTATGACTCTATAAACCTCATCACATAATCTTGCCAAATTGCAGAAAATGAGAACAGAAGGATTACACTTCTACTAAGCATCAATTAAGCTTTATAGTTCTGTTTCATTAGGAGCAGGTTAGCTGGTACTCACTGGAAATAATAAGGAGCATAACTCTGCAAGGGGCTAACCGCAGGCCTGTTAGCTAAAGAAGCTGAGAAGCAAGAAGAAGTTTGCAGATAAGGAGATCTCTCCAAGGCTGTCACCAAGGAGACCAAGAGAAGAAAAGGGATTAGGGGAGAAGTTTGCAGCTGGATGATGTATTTTTAGAAAGTTAGCTGAAGTCACTGTCACTTTTCACCATTGTATTATGTTGATCTGTTGTGGCCAATAGCTGAGGTAGAAGAAGTATAAACAATTAGAGAGTGTTTAAAAGATCAGCCATTTTCTCTAATAAAGTAGAAGTAGTTGTTGCCTTCTGAGACTGTTTGTCGTCTCTGCTTTGTGTCGCGACCACCTTGACAACAACATCTGGTGACCGCAGAGTGAAACGAACAATTCGATCTTGTGACCGCCAAGTGGAATAGCCTACAAAACAACTCGGTCTGGGCCTATTAGACCCCTATATGGGGTCCTAGTGACTGGCAACCTCGACCCACTGGGAAGGAGTGGGGGAGGTGACATTGGTGCAGCTGAGAGAGGCATGTGGAAGCCACAGGGAGGTCTGTACCTGATTTTCTCCTATCAAGACACCAGGAAGCAGGTGAGCCACCAACTAGTAATAATGGGAAATAACTTATCTAATGATGAAAAGACTGTTTTAGCTACATGGATGACTCTATTAAAGAATAAGGGACATAATACTTCAGACTATTCCCTTCATATTGCTGTGGGCTAAATCACAGGATTTTGATTCTGGTCCTGGTACAGCGTTTAGTATTGATGCATGGAAACAAGTTGGAGATAGTCTCTGTGAGGTCATTCGATCAGGAGACAGAACTGTTGTTGATCTAGCTGTTACCTAGGGATCACTTTTTGAGGTATTACAGGAGAGGAAAACACAGCGGGAACAAGCAGAGAGACTGATGGGGGGAGGGGGTGTAATGAGATAGATGAGGCCACTGCTGGGGAACTCATTGAATCTAACCTTGAAGAAAGTGCAGGTGCCATGGAAGTCACCAGGCAGGCTGCCAAAGCTTCCAGGAAAGCTGCCAAAGTTTCTGGGACAGCTGCCAAACCCTCTGGGCAGACTGCCAAAGCATCTTCTTATCAGACTTCTAAACCTCTTTATCTCACACCTGTGCAGCAGCTCGCTATGCTGCCTGTATACACTACATCACTACGCCAGTTAGCTGAGATGTCTTTAGCATAGAAAGAAGCCCGGTTGTCTTCCCCTCTACTTCCCTTTGGACTCCATGAACAATCTGTAAGTTCATATTCTCCATTACCTGACAGTGACAGTGAAGCAAGTGAAGAGTCACTCGCAGTAACACCTGTGTTGGGGCAGGGAACTGTTGACAGTTCACCTTCTAATAGATTTAACCCTGCTGCCCATGGACTTTGCCTCCATGTGAGGTAACAGTACTCCCTTGACATCCTCAGATGTTTTGGGAATTTGTTAGGAAGAAAGCAGCAGAAGAGAAGAATTGGGACATAATTGAAAGATTAGGTGCCCCGAAAGTACCTCAGAAGCCGAGTATTAATGTCAGTGTTGCTTGTGATAACCCTATGGCTTTTCCAATTTTTAAAGCAGATCCTAGAATGGGACAGAATGATAGTCATCACGTCTTTGCCTGGAAGATTGTTCAAGATCTCCACTCGAAGGTGGCTCAGTATGTTATTATTTCCTCAGAGGAAATGCAGTAATATAGTAAGGACACAGTGTAATATGGAGCAACTCCCTATCCCCACAGGCTTTTTGTACTAAAGGGTTTAAAAAACAAAACAAAACAAAACAAAACAAAACAAAACAGAAACAAACCAAAAACAAACACCAAAAACCAAAATAAACAAAACCACAAACAAAGAAAAAACCCCTAACGGATAAATATCATGCAAATGGTCAGCTGTTGCAGGGAAACGAGAAGAACACGAAGGGGCGCGTGGGGACTCAAGTACTCCAACACCAACAGCAGCAATTATGGGCCTTCCTGCCACTTCAAAGCTACCCATTTGCGAGCAATACTCAGGCGCAACAGGTGGTTCTGCAGGGATTGATATACCCACCGGTGACACAGTAACTATTTTGACAAAAGCAATATGTAGAGTGCCACTTGATCCTTATGCTTCAATAGGACAGGGATTGAGTGCCTTTTTGATGGGGAGATCAAGTAGTACCCTTAAAGGTATTAATGTGCATTTAGGACTTACTGATGCTGATTATTTAGGGTAAATTCCTGTGATGGTATTGTTTGATGACCCCCCTGTCACTAGTCAGAAAGGAACTTGCATTGCTCAACTTGTACCTTTTGTGAGTTCTATTCCAAATACAGTGGACCAAAGTCACAGCGCAGGAAGCTTTGGATTGACAGAAATACCTCAAGTGTTCTGACAGAGAAAATAACAGAGGCCATCCGAAAATTCAATGCATCCTCGCAGCCAAGGAATGTCATCCAGTAACCATATCAATAACAGGTTTGATGCACACCAGAACAGATGTTACAATACTCTCACGACTTTGTTGGCCTCCATTGTGGCCTTTCACTCACGCAAGTTTTGGACTTATGGGGTTGAGTGGTGCTGCAACAGGTGGCCTGTCAGCCATTGTAATCAATGTGAAACATCCTGATGGCCAACAAGCTAACATCAGACCCTATGTTGTCAATTTTGCTGATTCTGCTTGTACTCCTCAAAATTTGTGGGGATGAAATTGCTTATTTCAGTGGGGTGTCAAAATTACAACGGATTTTTGATAAGGGCCCCTGTTATGAAAAATTCCCCAACTATTTGGTAATGGTATGTGGCACAGACCTTGTCGAAAGTACAGGAGCAATTTAAAAATTGCTATTGCTGTCATTACATAGATGATATCTTGTTGGCATCTGACTACAAAAAGCAGTTATCAGCTCTTAAACAATGTGCTATGAGAAACTTGAAAGCTTTTGGTTTGATCATTGCCCCAGAGAAAGTGCAAGAACACATGCCTTGGAAATACCTAGGTGTGTTGGTGACTAACACTCAAGTTATGCCTCAACCTGTGAAATTAGACATTGATATTAAAACTGTTACTGATGTACAGAAATTGCTTTGTTCAATAGGCTGGTTTTGATCATATTTAGGCATAACTGATCATCAGATGCAACCACTGTTTGATTTCCTATCAGGGATCACTTCCTCTACTGATAAGAGGCAATTGACCCTGCCAACACAGAAGACTCTAGAAGAAATTGAACTAGTCTTAGCACACAGATTTGTTAACAGAATAGATACCTCTGTTGGTGTTCAATTGTTTATTTTGAAGGATCATGAAATACCATGTGGAATACTGTGTCAATGGAGTGATAATTGGGAAGACAAACTGCATATTTTAGAATGGATATTTTTATCTTTCAGATCTCAGAAAACAGCTCCAGGACTTTATAAGCTTTTTGCAGACAGTATCATCAAAGGCCACAGACATTGTCATGAGATTTTGGGATACTACCCTGTGACCATGGTGATACCTGTGCAACAGTGGTATTTTGAATTGTGCTTTCAAAATAATAATGAATTTCAATCTGCCTTATCTTGTTTTACAAGCCAAATAAAATACCATTTGCCTTCTCATCCTGTTCTAAATCTGATCAAAGAGATCCCTTTTGAAGGGAAGCAAATTTGTTCTCCTGTTCCAGTGGAAGGTATAAGAATTTTAACAGATGGATCAGGGAAAACCGGAAAAGCGGCTGTGGCCTGGAGAAAGGAAGCTCACTGGGAATATGAGATAATGATTCAGCAAGGGTCTCCTCAACTGGTTGAACTTTGTGCCATTCTTCTGGCTTTTATTTTGTTTCCTGATTCTGTAAATATAGTTACTGATCCCATTTATGTTGCTAATTTAGTTAAGTATTTAGATCAAGCAGTGTTATACAATATTAAAGAGAAACCATTAATTAATTAACCATGTTAATGAAATTATGGACAGTTATTTGTGCTCAAAAATATCCTTTTTTCATCATGAATATTTGTACCGGGATTTTTTGTTGAAGGCAATGCCTCTGTAGATTCCCTAGGGGCTGCTGCTGCAATCAAAACTGTACCAGTGTATTGCAGCAGGCAGTTATGTCTCAGCAATTTTTTCATCAGATGCTCAAGCTTTACAGCAGCAAGTTAAATTGTCTCCTGTTGAAGTAAAATCAGTTCTTTCTTCTTGTCCTGATTGTCACATATTCATTTTTCTCAATACTGTGGTACCAACCCTAGAGGTTTATCTGCTTTAGAGGCATGGCAAACTGATGTTAGCAAAATGCCAGAATTTGGTCACTTTAAGTACATTCATGTTACAGTTGGTACCTTCTCCCATGCAGTGGTTGCTTCAGCATTCACAGGAGAAAAAACTCATTATGTTATTTGTCACTTTTATCATGCCTTTTCTATTCTAGGTGTTCCATGTCACAATGGCCCAGCATATGCTTTGCGGAAAGAGCAAGCATATTTTCATGCTTGGGGCATTGAGCATTCAACAAGAATTCCACATGTGCCTACAGGCCAAGTGATCACTGAAAGCACTCAAGGTCTTCTTAAACATCAGGTTCAAAAAAAAAAAGGGAGAATGCAACTGGAGTCACCTCAAGTGTGATGTGTTAAACTTTTTGTGTTCCCTCCCTGACTCACAGTTATGTCCAATTTTTTATCATTTTTCTTCTTTGAATTCTAAGCAACCAGATTGCCATTGAAACGTTACAGTATGGATCAAGGATTTGATTACTGGTATGTCGTCTGGTCCAGTGGAACTAATAACCTGGGGAAGGGGTTATGCTTGTGTTTTGACAAATAATGGTCCTTGATGGGTTCCTGCTCGCTGTGTTAAACCTTATCTGGAGCACGCAGGAAGGGACAGGATGGATGGTTCTGCAACTGAAGCAGAATGCGCAGCTAAGGCCATATACCAGAACATGTATATCATCAGTCTTAATATGCTTTCATAGTTAAAAAGGGGTGTGGTTTTGGGTTGCACTATCAGGACAATGCAGGTTTTTTGGAACTTTTGTTCTAGTATCCCTGCATCTCTTTTAGAGCACTCAGGGTGGTTTCAGGTATTATTGAGAATGGAATGATTAATTATGTTGATGGTTGTGATTGTTGTTTTGTGTTTCCGCTGTCTGGTTGGATTTTTGCGAAGGGCCCTGCAAAAATCCATAGCACTTGTGTTCACAGTTCAAAAACAAAAATGGGGAGTTGTGGAAGGGGCTAACAGCAGGCCTGTTAGCTAAAGAAGCTGAGAAGCAAGAAGAAGTTTGCAGATAAGGAGATCTCTCCAAGGCTATCACCAAGGAGACCAAGAGAAGAAAAGAGATAAGGGGAGAAGTTTGCAGCTGGATGATGTATTTTTAGAAAGTTAGCTGAAATCACTGTCACTTTTCACCAATTGTGTTATGCTGATTTGTTGTGGCCAATAGCTGAGGTAGAAGAAGTATAAACAATTAGAGAGTGTATAAAAGATCAGCCATTTTCTCTAATAAAGTAGAAGTAGTTGTTACCTTCTGAGACTGCTTGTGGTCTCTGCTTTGTCATGACCACCTCGACAGTGACACATAACCAAGGTTGTCTTTCAGTATGTGAAAAGTCCAACAAAGAAAGAGCTCTAACAGGTAAAATGATGCTATGTGATGGATCTCAGAGAAACAGTAAAATAGAAGATAGAAAAGACCAGTCAGTGGCTCTATGTCACTGCTGAGCTAGGAGTGGTAAGAAACAGCAGCACAAAACTCCTTAGAAGACAGAAAGAGATGACCATTTTTAGTAAAGCATACAGGCATTTTTATAGTGTGTTCCGAGCACTAGAAATTGATTGGTTAGCAAAGAATACTCTAAGTTTATTAGTGCAGGAAGGATCAATACCCTTTGGCAAATATTTTAGCATAAATATCACATATCTCACACTGTGGCATTTGCACAAGCACCAGGTGCTAAGTTTGTTTAAATTCTTTCTCCAGACTTTCTCATGTCTTTCCCAGGCCAGCCTGGGAAAGCTTCAACTCTTTATTGTTGACCACTGTCAGCGTCCACAGCTCTATGCATGATTTCCCACAATACACAGCAGAAGCATTAGCCGAAAAAAACCATTTCTGACTGAAAGCATTTAATTCTAGAAATTATTGAGAAGGAAAACAAAAAAAGATCACTACTATAATCTTTTCAAACAACTTCACAGAGCAGATGTGCCTTTAAAAGTTAAACAAATACTTTCATTCTGGAATTGGGAAGAAGGTGGACATTTTCTCATCTACATCTACAGAGGTATAATTCATCTTTCTAGGGTCAGTTCCATTTAATACCTTAATCAGCGACCTGATCTCTTTCCCACAGTTGCAAGACTGAGTGATTTCAGCAGCCACAGCCCAAAGGAAGGCTAAAGTGTAACTAGAGCCATAGACCAAAGGAAGGACAATGCCAATAGACCACCATGGAAGTAGCATTGGCTTGGGAAAACAAGGGGACATGTTACACTGGTGTAATAGAAAGGTTAGTAATTTTCAGACTGGGTGTGGGATAATAATAGAAGATTGATGTGGAAGATCATAAGCATACTCCAGTGACATGCAGCTGGGGTGTAGAAAAATATAAGTATCATATTATTTTTTTTTGCCTCTTATATTTGACAATTAGAACATCTCTGTTCAGATAACACAGGCCTTTCATAGACTCAGGGGTGCCCTGCTGCACATGCTTGAGAGTGAAGATGCTCCACATGCTCCAGAGAAGATCAAAGCACAGTAATAAAGTATGCCTGCACAAATCAATGACAAAGAGAGGAAAACGGCAGGGCTCGTGATTTTCTAGCATGAACTGAAGTCAGAGGTAGCTGTATCCCTGGATGCCTCTGTCTGAGTGTTGCTTTGGGGATATCCCAGTTCGTGCAGTAGGAAAAATGGAGTTACTCTTTGCATTTCATCTGAGGTTTTTTGGTGGTTCTAGTGTCCTGACTGTTATAGATGAACATTGGGTTTGTTCACTGAGTAATTGGAAGATGAAGCAGACAAGGGTTAAATTAAGTAACAAAGGACTGGAGCAAGTTGTTAATGTTAAGGGAAGTGGTTAACATTTCTAGTTATGTATGCTTAGCTTTTGTGAAGTTTTGCAGTAGTTTGCAAAGGATGTTATTACCCTTTGTGCAATTAACAGGAAGCCATACATCTATAGCTTGCTAGAAGAATCATGCAGCAGCAACAGTATTCAACCAAAGGGGGAGAGGTTTTGTTTATAGGTGTTAACCATGACAGTACAGGAAGAGGATCTTCTTCCATTATATGACCACCGAAAGGCAGAAGACGACCCCCTAGCAACAACACAATGCAGGCACAGAGAAACTTTCGGAACGTCATAGTATAGGAAGAAGGACTGTCTATAAATAGTGGTTTTGCAACATAGTGTGGCTAAGCAGAGGTGTGTCCTCGCTTACTCTGCCCAGTGCTGTTTTTGCCTGTTATTGCTTGCTCGAATGTAATAAATTCTAATTTAACTCAGATTGGACTACGAGTTTTCTATCTATAACACTGACTGCGCTGACTCATGTAGCCATTATGACTACCCCAGCTGTCACTTCATATCCCTCTGCTCAGGGGAGAGGCACCAGCCCTACATTGAGTCCCATCCAGCATTAAATCTCTTCTCTGCAAAGGACTTCTCTGTGGAGTCCATCAATATCTGCTGATTTCAAAGGTTTCCTTTTACTTGGGAAGGTCCAGGTGTTTGGACATACTTAGCAGTTTACCACAACAACTTAGCACTTAGCAACATTTAAGGACTGACTTAGCAGCCCTGTGATACTGCCAGCTGTCCACTCTTCAGAAAGTACATTACACCTCTGGATCCAGCACTACATTCCTCCTAAGACAGATGTTCCAGTCCTTTAATCATGCTTGTAGATCTCTGCTGGACCTGCTCCAGGAGCTCCATGTCTCTCTCATACTGAGGAGCCCAGAACTGGACACAATAATCCAGATGTGCTTCACTGGGGTTGAGCAGAGTGCCAGAATCACCTTCCTCAGCCTGCTGGCAGAGGTCTTCCTAATGCACTCCAGACACCATTGGCCTTCTTGGCCACAAAGACATGCTGATGGCTCATGGACAGTTTGTTGTCCACCAGGACCCCTAGATCCATTTCTCAGAGCTGCTTTCCAGCAGGTCAAAATCCAGGCTGTACTAGTATTCGGGTTATCCCTCCTCAGGTGCTGGACCCTGCATTTGGCCTTGTTGAAATTCAGAAAGTTTTTCTCTGCCCATCTGTCCAACATGTTGAGGCCTACACACCCCTTTGAGGTGCCAGACACTCTTCACAATTTTGTCTCATCAGTGAACTAGCTGAGGAGGAATCTACCCCCGTCTAAGCCACTGATGAACAAGTTAAACAGTACTGGACCCAGTATAGAGCCTTATGTGACAGACTGCCAACTAGACTCTGTACAATTGGTCATGACCATCTAGGATCTGCCATTCAATCAGTTCCTAATCCACTTCACTGTCCACTCATACAACCCACACTTGTTAACTTTGTCCATTTGGATGTTGTGGGTCACAGCACAGAAAGTCTTGCTGAAGTTGAGGAAGACAATATCTACTGGTCTCCTTTCATCCATCCAGATGGTTGTTTTATTGTAGAAGGCCATCAGGTTGGTCAAACATGACTTACCTTTAGTGAACCCATGCTGACTACTCCTGATCCCCTTGACATCAGCAAAGATGGAGACAGCCTTCAGAATGAGGCACTCCATCACCTTTCTAGGGATCAAGGCAAGGCTGGCTGGCTGGGCAGCTGACTGGTCCTGGGTCCTCCTTCTGACCCTTTTTTAAGACAAGGGTGACATTTGAAGAAAATACTCTCCACCAATGGAAGCTGAAGAAAAGTTGACTGACGGATTTTGGGCAGGTTAGGGTTACCTGATGCAACACCAGGAGTATAAAAGGTGGAGAAGTAATTTTGAGGATGAGCAGGTGGTGGTTTAATTCCATGCTCACAATGCTGTTCTTTCTCCTAATTCAGTAATTTGTTGTATTTATTAAGTTGTAATAATTTCTAAAATAATTTATTAATAATTATTAAATTATTATTATTTATTGAAATTAATAATTAAGTATTATTGTATTTGAAAATTTAAACTGAGAGGTCATTTCTCACAAATGAGAACTTGGCCTAGGAGGTTTTGAAAGGAAGGTGCAAGCCCCACGGAGTTCAGCAGCTCAACTGACTTCTCTTCAGGTCATCAGTGTCAACATGTTCACACCCCCAGGACAACAAAAGAATGAATAACAAAAAAGGAAGACTGGGAAGGTGGATACCATTCTCACAGCTGTTTTGGCCAGATTATTTGCCTGTAATCCCAGCACAGGAACCCCATATCCAGGCAAGTAGTGCACAGGATCCATTCATGGTCCATTCGAGTGTATGGATATTAGATGGTTTGGCAGATATAGGGTGGAATGCAAAGTAAGAGGAAAGTGGGAAGCTGCAAAGGCGGGACATGACTGGAAGATTGGCAGAGAAGCTATGGACAGGACACAGAGTAAGAGGGAGGCAGGAGAACTGGAGACATCAGGATGTAAAGGAAAGAGGGGTAGAAAAAGCAGAGGTGGCAGTAGGAACCACTAGCCAGCAGGGACCAGAGGTGGCGACTGGTGATAGGTGCTGCTAAGAGTGGGAGTCACCAAATGCAGTAGTGCCAGCAGGGGTGACCTAGTTGCACAGAGTAGCTGGACAAGGGGGCTGTGGGAGCCCATGTAGGTAGAGACAAGCAGGGACCACAGAGAGCGAGTTGTACAGGGTTTACTGGGCAGGAACTGTGGCGACTCATGAGCGGCAGTGACCAGAAGCACTGGGTAGAGGCCAGAGCAGAACCAGCACAGTGAATCCCAGTGGTTGTTGACCCAGCAAAGGCAGCGGCAGAAAGGAAAACAATTTGTGCACAGCACTGTTTAGGGTTGGAGGGCTCAGAACATTTTGGCGGCAGTGAGGCACTCCAGTGCACTGCATCTGCCAAAAGACACTCGGGCCATGCTCCTAGTTTCTCAGCACTATGAAGCCCCATGCTCATTCTGCCTTCTCTGAATCAAACGGGAAATTTTTTTTGCAATGTCCTGCACAGAGTGCACTGCAAGGACAACTAGCTTGCCCCTCGTGAGATGTTACATAGTGATTTGTGTAATTTTTAAGATACACTATGAGGTCAGTATAAAACAAGAATACACAGCTTTAAAGCAAAACATGGACATGAGACAAAGGAAAGAATAATGATTTCGTTATATTTTTGTTCAAATCACTTTGCTGTAAAATTGTTAAGTTTTGTTTTGGTTTTTTTACTTTTTGCTATTGCTTTAGAACACAGTTATGAGTTTTATCCATTTCTTATATATGAATTCTATCAATTTCTTATGATGTATGAATTGTATCCATTTCTTGTGTATAAGGAGACTGCGGGCTTGCTGCAGACAGGTAAGAACTTGTCACTGCTGTACCTCCTTGCTAGGAGTGTAACCCGGCTAATGTACCCCAGACCTGGTGGGCACTTGTAGCCACTGCAGCTTACCTACAAGCCTCGGGGATGGCGAACATGTTTGGGCTTGCTCGGACTTGTACCTGGCACAGCAGGCAAGTCACAGCCCCACCAGAGACTGCCAATAAAATGGGCAGCAACCAGGGCTAGGTCAGACATTTTGGTGGAGCACAGACTCCCCACGTCTCCAGCGCTACTTGCTTGTCCCTTATCAATGAACTAATAAATTGCCTGATTGATCAACCAACTTGAATTTGCTGAGCATTTATAACACCCTGAAACTTGTAGAAACTCATATTTGCGCCACATTCAAAAGACAGTCTGCTTTCCTTTGCAACCTGCAAAACTGCAGGAAGATTGTCATGCAGGTCAGTTGTGGGTGGATTGTATTCCCATTCCCCAAAGAATGAAGTGAAGAAAGACATGAAAGAATGAGAAAGGAAGCGAGGAAGAGAGAAAGAAAGGAAAAAAGAAAGAAACTGAGCAAGATAGGAAGAGGGGCTGGAGGTGGCATAGGTAGCAGCACAGGTAGGTATCACTGAACTATATCCTGAAGACTGCACACGGGAATATGGCTGGCAGGCCACTTGCAGGCACATTCCTTTCTAAACCACTTTGCAGCACCCAGCAGCCACCATGCTCTGCACTCTCGGTCTTCACCACCTATGACCAGTCGCACTTTCCCTTTGCTGGAGGCAAATTGGTGTCTGCTTCTGTTGGGAGTTGTTTTTTCTTTCTTTTTGTTTTTTCTTATCTGTAAAATATTTTATCATTAGTCTCCTAGAAATGCTAATATGGGTGCTTGGGGATACTTGAGGAAAACAAAGAGTTTGGGCCAAGCCAGGTAAAAAGGCAGGGTGGGAGCACTCGGGACTCATTCTGCAGAGAGAGAAGGGAATGTTCTATTCAGAACCTTTGCCTGCCTTTGGTTTCTCTGTGTGTGTTTCTGAGAATTTGGAGCCAACCTCTTGCTGCCTTGCTCAGAGCCGCTGCTGCTGCAATCCCCATCGCTTCTTTGACGCTGATCCGGAGTGTTCCTGCCCTTCAACACTCTGCTCCCCAGGCCCGCCTGGATGCCCCCCATGGTTTCCAGCCAACACCACGGACTCTTGGTACACATCGCTCAGCCTTGGGAATTCCATCACTCCTGATATCAGCTGAGCCACCATCGCCATGCATTCCCTGAACCTGAACCAAAGGGCCCCTGCATCCGTGTGGGGATCACCACACCCACCCTGTCCACTGGGAGCCACCAGCATTCCCTGCCAGATGTGACTGTAACTATACCAAAGGCGAAAACCCTGGTTTTGTTTGCTATTTTACTGCTATAGTTGTTGTTTGTTTGCCTTGTTATACGCACCAGTAAACAACTGTTATTCCTATTCCCATACATTTGCCTGAAAGCCCATTAATTTCAAAAACATAGTAATTTGGATGGAGGGAGTTTACATTCTCTATTTTTAAGGGAGACTCTTGTCTTCCCTAGCAGACACCTGTCGTCCAAACCACAACAGCTTCTTGCCCAAAATGCTTTGCCGACAGCAAGGTGCTCCAGCACACTGCTTCTGCCAAAACACACTCTGGCCATGCCATTTGATTCTGAGTGCTATGGATCATTGTGTTCTGCTCGCTTTGACTGAATGGAACCCAAAAGCTTTTCCGCTACATGCCACACAGAGTGCAGTGTCAGAACAAGCTTGTCCCTGAAATTTGTGGAACTCCTATTTGCAGCACATTCTAAAGGCAAGGCAGTCTGTGTAATAAATTACCATCAGTAATTGTTCACTAAACTGTATTACGGGAAGCACCTTGTGATCTTGTCATGGCTATATCTTCAAACATCTGGCAAAGCAAACAAAAGATAACCAGAACTAAAAGTTGAGTAACCAGTTTTTTTTGCAGTAACCAGCTACACAGCCACAAAGCTTCATTCCTACGACCACCTACCGGGAAGTAGACAAAGATCCCCCCCAGCAACACCTCGCACAAACGCAGGAGAAACAGAAAGATATACGTGTCACAAGACATTGCAGAGTATAAAAAGCAGAGACTTTTCTGCCCAGTGCGCTGTTTTGTTTACTCTCGCTTGCTTAATAAATTCCAATATGGTTTAATTGGTCTTGTGTCCAGTCAATTATTGGGACACACATATAACAGTCTGCTTTCTTCTGCAATGTAATCAAACTGCCATCAGATTGCTGTGCAGGTCAGTCCAGGCTTGATTGTATTCCCATTCCCCAAAGAATGAAATAAAGAAATGAAGGAATGAGAAAGGAAGAGAGGGAGGAAGTGAGACAGAATGATAGAGGGCAAGAATGAAAGAAACTGAGAAAGTAAGAAAGAAGTGCTGGAGGAAGCATAGGTAGGAGCACAGGTAGCTGTTGCTGAACCAAATTGCCAATGTGACTTCAGCTGGAAAGCCAGGAGCAGCCATGTTCTTTTTACATGCACTCCTTGGCATCAGCAGCCCCATGCTCTGTGGCTCTGTTCTTCGCCTTTTGGAACAGTCTTGCTTGCACTTTACTGGAGGCAAAGCAGCTTCTGATTCTCACCCAGAATGCTTTGGCGGCAGTGAGGCACTCCAGCACACTATGTCTGCTGAAGGATGCTCCAGCCATACCTTTTCCTTCTCAGCACAAGGGAACCTTGTTTTCTGTCCACCTTGTCTGAATTGAACAGGAAAGCATTTTGGCTATTTCCTGCACACAGTGCAGTGACAGAACAACAAGCTTTCCCTGAAATTTGTGAAACTCTATTGCCAGTGCATTCAGAAGGCAGTCTGCTTTCCTTTGCAACCTGCAAAACTGCCCTCAGAATGCCGTGCAGGTCAGTCCTGGCTTGATTGTATCCCCATTCCCCAAAGAATGGAATGAAGAAAGAAATGAAGGAATGAGAAAGGAAGAGAGGGAGGAAGAGAGAAAGAAAGGTAGAGGGCAAGAACTATCAGGAAAATTAATCCATGACCATCAGAGGTTTATGTCCAAAAAGGAGACCGAGGAGTCCCTTTATTCAAATAAAGGGAGAGGCCATGGGGCATTCCCCTGGGATCTCTCAAAGTTTCAGAGGATGCAGCTTCCTTTTTATCCTAATTTCCTGGCTGCATTTCCCTTATCTCTTTCCCCATTGGCTGAGGTACTTGAGATGCACAGACTTCCTGGGACGCCTGATTCCTAAAAATTCCTTTTTAATGTATAACCCTCCCTTTTAATTCTTAACTCTTATGGAATTTATGTTTTCTTCCCCATTGTTTCTTTCATCTTTCAATATTCAATTTTATTCATCAGCAAACCTATGGTTTGTTTGTAAAAGCAAATGTTTTTTACCCATTCATCAATCAGTGGAATCCTAACATTGTTTCTCCTATCTCTTGGTGCTAATCCTGTCTATCAGTAGACCCACAGTTTGTTTGTAAAGACACAACTGTCATTCCTCTCAGAACGAAACCGAGAAAGTAAGAAAGAGGGGAGGTGGCATAGGTTACAGCACAGGTAGCTGTTGCTGAACTATATCCTAAAGAATACCAATGTGAATTGGGCTGGCAAGCCAAGTGATGCCACGTTCCTTTCTTAAGCTGTTTCTTGTGCCCAGCAGCCAGGTGCTCTGCAGCTCCATTCTTCACCTTTTCTAGCAGGTCATGCTTTCCCTTTGCTGGAGGCGAAGCAGCGTCTTTTTCTTACCCAGAACAGTTTGCCTGCAGCTAGGTGCTCCAGCTCACTGCTGGCAAGAGCGTCCTGCAGGAAAAGGGCTCTGGTCTCTGGCTGGGAACAGCCTGGTCTTGCTGTCATGACTGCAGGCAGGTGAAGAGGCAATGAGAAGCTATTCCAACTACCTCACATGTGAATTTAGCTGGCAGGCCACTTGCAGTCACCTTCTTTCAGAAGCAGTCAGCTGAGGGCTGCAGCCCTGTGCTCTGAGGCTTTGTTCTTCACCATTTGTAACAAGACGTGCTTCCTTGGCTGGAAGCAAAGTGTGGATTGCTTTTCCACCCAGAACACTTCACCAGCATCTGGGCGCTGCGGCCCACTGCTGCTGCCAAAAGCTGCAACTGCCATGCTCACAGTTTCTCGGGTCTTCAAAGCAGCATTTTCCGCTCACCTTGTCCGAATAGAATGGTAAAGTTTTTTCGCTAAAACCTGCACAGAGAGCAGCGCCAAAACAACAGGCTGGTCCCAGAAATGGCTGAAACTCCTATTTGCACTACATTCAGCAGGAAGTCTGCATTCCTTTGCAACCTGCAAACTACCTTCAGATTGCCATGCACGTCAGTCCCTGCTAGATCGTATCCCCATTCCCCAAAGGATGAAATGAATAAAGGTATTGGGGAAGAATAAAGGAAGAGCAGAAGAAAGGGGGGGAAGGAAGCTTGAGAGAAAGAAGGAAAGAAAAAGTAGGAGAGTGCTGCTAGAGGACACATAAGGAGCAGCACAGGTAGCTGTTGCTGAACTCTATCCTGACTACCTCACAGGTGAATGTGGCTGGCAGGCCATTTGCAGGCACATTCTTTGGGAAACAGATGGCTGTGGGCAGCAGCCCAGTACTCTGCAGCTTCGCTCTTCGCCGTTCATAACAAGACGCTCTTCCTCTTTTCTGGAGGGAAAGTGGCAACTGCTTCTCAGCCCAGAATGGTTCACCAGTGGCTAGATGCTGTGGAGCACTGCTTCTACTGAAAGATGCACTTATCATTCCCCGAGCTTCTCAGGGCTATGGAGCACCGTGTCCTGCCCACCTTGTCCGATTCGAACGGGAAAGCTTTTCCACTACAACCTGAACAGAGAGCAGGGCAAGAACAACAATTTTGTCCCAGAAATGAGTGAATCTCTTCTTTGCAGCACATTCAGCAGGCAGTCTGCTTCTCTTTGTAACCTGCAAACATCCTTCCGATGGCCGTGCTGGTTTGTTGTGTTGCTCCCTATGCCTCATCCTGCAGCACTCTCCTACTCTCTCTCCTTTCCCTGCTCCTCTTCCTCCTTTCTTGTTTCCCACCTCCTTTCTTCCTTTCATCCTTTGGGGAATGGGGATACGATCCAGGTGGGACTGACGTGCATGACCATGGCAGTTGGCAGTTGTTCTGAAAAACGAGGTTCACTTCTCTGTTATAGTTTTAAGGTTTATTAATAAAATAAATAATAAGGAGTATAATAAGGCAAAAAAGCAGCTGGCTGGGTGTCTCTTGGCATGCCGCCAAAAGAGCACCCCTCAATGTAAGATTCCTTTCGTTAAATGCATTGACTTGTTCCATATTAATACACCTTCATGCATTATTCAAGAACTGCCGCCTTCTCCAAATGACCCTGGCCTGTCCACTTCTTTGGTCATAAATTCTTCTCTCCAGACTTTCTGTCTCTCTCTCTCTTGATAAGCTTTCTCTCAAGAATGTGAGAGATGTACTATTTGTTTAAAAAAACCCAATCCTGTAAGAAAGATATTCACAACATTTCTAATTTTTGTTAATAGCCGAACTAAACAATCATATTAATTTAGTACTACACATACTACTTTTCATTTTAATATTTGTGAAAAGCCAAATATTTAATAGCCATTTATAACAGTTGTCAAGCCTGCCTGAAGAATGTGCTGCAAAGAAGAGATTCACCCTGTTCTGACACAAGCTGCTTGTTGTGGCACTGCTCTCTTTGCAGGTTGTAGCAGAAATGCTATTCCGTTCCATTCGCAAAATGTCGGCAGAACACGGTGCTCTGTAGCACTGAATAGCCGGAAGCACAGCAGGTGCGTCTTTCAGCAGAAGCCATGTGTTTCAGTGCCCGGCCCCTGGGGAAGTGTTCTGGGTGAGAAAGCGACTGCCAGTTTGCCGGCACTTGAGGGACAGCACCTCTTGGTACGAAGAGCGTAGAACGCTGCCAGAGAACATGCGGCTGCTGGCTGCAGCTGACTGCTTCCCAAAGGAGGTGTCTGCAAGAGTCCTGCCAGCCGAATTCACATGTGAGGCAATCGGAATGGAGCTCAGCAAGTGGTACATGTTTTGCGCCCTATGCCTCATCCAGCAGCACTCTCCTACTCTCTCTCCTTTCTCCCGAGATTGTTTTCCCCCTGCTCCTCTTCCTCCTTTCTCGTTTCCCATCACCTTTCTTCATTTCATCGTTTGGGGAATGGGGATACGATCCAGGTAGGACTGACATGCACGACCATCTGAAGGCATTTGGGTTGTCAAAGGAAAGAAGCCTGCCTGCAGAATCTGCTGCAAAGATTCACCCCAATTTCTCTTCTAATTCACCCAAAATTCACCAACCCTCCCCCAAAAAATTCATTCCATTTCAACCAAACTTTACCCAAACCACACAAAAACTTTCCCCAATATCTCCCAAATCTCACTCCCAGTTCAAACAGATTGTACTCCAAATCTGCACAAAATTGACTGAAATTTCACCCATCACCCAAAATTGACACAAATCAGCCCAAATACACCCAAATTCATCTTCTGGTGCCCCCAAAAATTCACCCAAAATTGCCCCAACATTCACCTTACATTCCCCCGTTTCTCTTCTAATTCACCCATAATTCATTAAAAACTACTCTAAAATTCACAAGATTTCACTCAAGATTTTCCCTAAACCACTCAAAAATTCACTGCAATTCCACCCAAATGTCAATACAAATCCCAAATATTTCTCTCAAAATTCACCCAACAGCCACCCAACTTTCACCCAACATTCACAAGAAATTCACCCCAATTTCACTTCAATTTCTATTCCATGTCAACCAAAATTCAGAAAAAACCACCCCAAAATCCCTCTAATTTAATGCAATAATTACCACAAACCGAATTCAAAATTCACCCAAAAATTCACCCAAAATTGACCCATAATGCACCTAACATTCACCTTAATTTCTCTTCTAATTTACCAAAAATTCACCAAAGCTACTCTGAAATTCACCCACTTTCACCCAAGATTTTACCCAAACCACACAAAAACTCACCCCAGTTCCTCCCAAATGTAAATCAAATTCAAACAGATTTGACTTATATTACCCCAAAATTCACCCCAATTTCTCTTCTAAGTTACCCAGACTTCACATCCAAATCACACCAAGTTCACATAAAATTCACCCAAAATTCAACATAAATTCAACATCAAATTCAACATCAAAAAACAACCATCAATTCACTCCACATCACACATGGTTTTCTGCAAATCACAGAAAAATTCAGCCAATTTCTCCCAAATCTCACTCCAAGTCAAATATATTTCACTCCAAAAACACCCAGAATTCACCGAACATTCACCCAACATTCACCCCAATTCCTCTTAAGATTTCACCCAAAATTCACCAAAAACCCCTCCAAAAATTCACCCAATTTCACCCAAGATTGTACCCAAACCACACAAAAATTCACCCAATTTCACCCAAATGTCACTCCAAATTCAAACATATTTCACAAATATTTCACAAATATTAACCCAAAATTCACCCATCATTCACCTTTAATTCACCTAACATTCACCCAACATTCACCCCAATTTCTCTTTGATTTCACCCCAAAGTCACTAAAAATTACCCTGAAATTCATCCAATTTCAACCAAGATTTTACCCACACCACTCAAAAATTCACCACAATTTCACCCAAATGTCACTTCAAATTCAAACAGATTGTACTCCAAATCTGCACAAAATTCACTGAAATTTCACCCATCTCTCACCCAACATTGACACAAAATTGGCCCAAATACACCCAAATTCATCTTCTAATTCACCCAAAAATTCACCCAAAGTTGACCAAACATTCATCTCACATTCACCCCAGTTTCTCTTCTAATTCACCCAAAATTCATCAAAAACTGCTCTAAAAATCACAAGAATTCACCCAAACTACTCAAAAATTCACCACGATACCATCCAAATGTCAATCCAAATTCAACCATATTTCCCACATATTCACTCAAAATTTCACTCAAAATTCACCATTCACCCAACTTTCACCCAACATTCTCGCAAAATTCACCCAAATTTCACTTCAATTCCTCTTCCAAGTCAACAAAAATTCACCAAAAACCACCCCAAATCCTCCTAATTTCACCCAATGTTTACCCCAAACCAAACTCAAAATTCACCCAAAAATTCACCCAAAATTGACCCATAATGACCCTTACATTCACCTCAATTTCTCTTCTAATTCACCCAAAATTCACAAAAATCCCTAAAAAATTCACTCAATTTCACTCAAGATTTTACCAAAACCACACAAAAACTCACCACAGTTTCTCCCAAATCTCACTCCAGATTCAAATATATTTCTCTCCAAAAACACCCAAAATTCACTCTTCATTCATCCAAAATTCACCCAATATTCTCCCAATATTCACCCCAAATTCACTTCAATTTCACCAAAATTCACCAAAACTCCATCAAAATTCACCCAATTTTACCCAAGATTTTACCTAAACCGCACAAAAATTTGTCCCAGTTTCACTCAAATGTCACTCCAAATTCAAACAGATTGTACTCCAAATCCACCCAAAATTGGGGTGAAGGTTTCGTGAATCTGGAGTGAATTTTGGGTGAATTATTGGGTGAATTTTGAGTGTGGTTTGGGATAAATATTGGGTGAAATTAGGTGGATTTTGGGGTGTTTTTTTGTGAATATTGGTAGACTTGGTAGAGCAATTGGGGTGAAATTAGGGTGAATTTTTGAGAATGTTGTGTGAAAGTTGGGTGAATTTTGTATGAAATATGTGGGAAATATGGTTGAATATTGATTGACATTTGGGTGGAATTGTGGGGAACTTTTGAGTCATTCTGCTTGTGTAGAATGATGCTGGATAGCACATGGCTGCTGTCCACAGCTGACTGCTTCCATTAGAAGGTGTCTGCAAGTGGCCTGCCAGCCGAATTCACATTTGAGGCAGTGTTTTTGTAAAAGATATAGCAAGGAGATTCTTCACATTTTTCAAGTGGCCTGTCTAGGAAAAATGACCAAAAGCCTGGGAAAAGAATTTTTATGATCAAGAGTGGGCAGACAAACTGACACTGCTCCAGGTTGGAGGAGAGTGGGGGGATTTTGACTAATGCATGAAGGTGTGAATGAGTATGTAACAACTGTACACTAAGTGTATCTTAAGTTAGGCCCTGCTCTTTTTTGGTGGAATGCCAAGAGGCACCCATCCAGTCATTATAATAATTTTGCTTTATTATATACTTCTCTTTGTCCTTAATTGTTATGAATAATAAACCTTAAAAATATAATAGAGAAGTTAATTACATTTTTCACACCTGCCCTCCCAGCTTGCTGCTTCCAAAGTCCCTGTTACAGCTCATTTTGTAGGTATAGAGTTAAAATATTTCTG
>VWZN01015689.1:16671-39488 GCA_013396955.1 Regulus satrapa | reverse complement strand
CCTGCCTGGCTGCCAGGCTGATGTTTGCACCTCTTGCTCCTGTGCACCCTTGGGAGCTGTGCTGAGTGGTTGTCGAGAGAGAGAACTTATTGGCCCTGAGAGCCCCTGGGACTCGAGCAAAGTATTCTTGGGTTCTTTTAAAATCCGTGATGGAGAGGAAGATATATGAGTCAGATCATGTTGAGACGGTGAGGTCAGGTACTTTTTTCTTCCTGCACTTCCTCTCCCCTGCAAATCCTTCTCTTCCATTGTGCTTTCCAAGCTCTGCCCATTTTCATATACTTAAGTCAGGTCCATTGTCTTTCCAACAAGTGAAATTGTGTAGGAAAATCTCTTCCTCCACATCTCAGTTTCCTGCATTTTACACCTTAGCCGGGAATTATTTTTTCTGTGAAGTGAGGGCCTGGGAGATACTTTTAGTACAGACAATGCCTGCAATTATTCTTTAGTGTAGGAACTGCTGAGGCTTTCCTTGGATGCTGCTTCTGGCAGTATTGGTGGCTATTTACCAAGATATTTCCTTGGATCCCTGTTTTTTAGCTGTTTTTTCCTTTCATTTACTTGCTCTTATTTCCTTGGATAATACTTCCTTGAAGACATTTCTTGGCTTTTTTCTTAAACTATTTTCTTGAATTCCCTTCACAGTTATTTCCTTGCCTTTCTTTCTTCTATGTCGTTTCTTTGCTGTTATTCCAGATGGAAGAAATGCTGTTACCCAGACACAAGATGCTCCAGCCTGGGCCTGCCTTGCAGCCAGTATCCCACGGTCTGCACCACTGACTCCATGACCCCTCTCTGTACAGGAGGAAGCTGCTGGAGAGTGCCATGCTTAGGACACCCCAGAGTCTCCGGGGGACTGGGACGGGGGGAACCCAGGGAGCCCCGGCTGTCCTAAGCAGTCCCCACTGCCCAGCCTCCGGAGCTGCAGCCTTTCTGGGGCCACGACATCCTGGGGGCAACTGCGCATATGGCGGGGTCCGTGTGTGTCCAAATGTCTGTCCCTGTGTATCCAGNCGCGGGGCGGACAAGGGCTGCGCGGCGATGAGGGCCATGGGGTGCGCAGGGACGGGATCTAGCGAGGGGTGCAGGTGTTGCGAGCGAGCGCTGCTCCCCCGGCTCCCCACGGCCGGGCAGGCCCCGATCCCTCCCCAGCCACCCGGATGTCCCCACAGCCTCCCCCGCGGCCCCCGGCCCGCCCGTGCTGGGCCCCGCACGCGTGGGCTGCGCTGCCCAGCCAGCAGCCTTGGCCTCTCATCCCTCCTCTCCGTGTCCCCCATGGGGGTACAGCGGGTCAGATGTGCCTTTCCAAGGGGCCCCACTGCGGGTTGGTGTCTGCTCCTCAACTCACTCCCACCAGTGCTGACACCCCAAATCTCTCGGCCTGTTCCTCCCGTCAGCCAGAGATCCCGGCACCTGTGGGATCCTTACAGCTTTTCCCTATCTATCAGGTGTTACATTCTCCATAAATCACGTTTTTCTCACGTAAAATGAGCAGTTGCAAACAAGCCCTGGGTAATTCTTGTGTAAATGCAGAGATTAAAAAGCCCTTTCCTCATTGCTTTCCTCGCAGTGACCGCCGTCCCCTTGCCAAGGGATGCAAGCCGCCCACCCAGCCGGATGGCACCAGGAGCATCCACAGGGAAACTCCAGTGCTGGGAATCCAAAGAAACACAAAAACTGGGAATAGAAACCTGGGAACATCTTGCCTCAACACCCTGGGTCTTTCACAACCTGCTTGGCCCATACATGGTGGCTCCAGCACCGCAGAAAATCAACCCCAGCTCTCCCTGCAGCTCCGGCAAATTGTAGCCTGGTGCAGGAGCAGATAATAGGCT
Source organism: Regulus satrapa (assembly GCA_013396955.1). Lineage (NCBI taxonomy): Eukaryota > Metazoa > Chordata > Aves > Passeriformes > Regulidae > Regulus > Regulus satrapa. Next base: position 37,653 of record VWZN01015689.1, on the reverse strand, counting down.
GAAGGAAACTCCCAGTTTGGATTGGTTGGGAAGCACAGTCTCACCACTCAGGCTGGGAGCTCAGTGGCTGCTCCTCCTCCCCCAGCTGCTCCTGGGCCCTCGCAGAGCAGAAGCTGGACGGTGACACTTCTCCAGCCACCACCAGGTTTGTCAGCTGTGACAAATAGGGATGAGGGTGGTGTGATGGTCCTATCCCTCACTCCATGCCTGTGTTCCTGCTGTGGGAATCACAGCACTGCTACCTCAGGCTGGGCATGGGGAAGGAGACAAAGTTGGACCATGAGGGTCCTGCTGGGACTCTGTCCTGTCCTAACTTTCACTGAGCTGTTCCCAGGGGTTACATCCTCCAACCAGCCAATCCCCATGCCATGCCACTGGCTTTCCTGCTCCTGGGCTGTCTCTGGGCCCAGCTTGCACTCGGTGGAAAGCAGGAGCTGCGTGGGAGAAGAGAGTCCCCACAGCAGCCCTTGGACCCACCGTGCCACCAGAGCCCCCATGTCCCCAGGGCGGAGGGTGACTGGCACAGCACTCGTGCTTGGAAAATGACTGGCTCTGTGTCCAGGCCTTGAGTCACCGCTCACGCTGCCGTTGTGGGCTGTTGTTTTCCATCCCAGAGCACAGGCAGTGATCTGCTGTTTATTTATAACTCACAGAGCGTCGCTTCTTGGGAGACTGAGGAGCCGAGCTCTGGGACAGGAGCTGTGCTCTGCTGGCATGAGCCTTGATTCCAGCTGTTCCCAAAGAATCTGGCTGGTTTGCAGCAGTTTGGGAAATCAGCAGTTCTGCCCTGGCACCATGACTCTTCTCCTGGGTAGGTTGGACTCCCTGCCTGGGTTGTTCCTCACCTATTTGCCTTTTCTTGTTTCACCCAGGGAGCTGCCGGGGTGGTGACTTCTGGGAAACCTGGTGGCTTTTCTCTGCTGTAGCTGTGCTTGTCTCTGTGTTTGCACATCCATCCCATCTCTTATCTTCCAAGATAAAAAGGAACAGCCGTGGCTTTCTGAGATCTGTCTGGAAGCTCTCCAGAGTCTTCTGGGTCCCTCTACACCCAGTGCCAGGGCTACTGTTCTGATTTCCCTGTGTTTCACCTAAGATTTTGTTTGGTGAAATCCTCCTCAGAGCTGCTTCCTTGCACTCGTTATTCAGGAGAATGCTGTCCCACAGAAGTGGTGCCCTGTGGATTCGTGGTGCTGGAACAAACTGGTTGGACTGGTCGTGGTGGGAGTGGAGAGTCCCGTGGTGAAGGTGGAGGGTTGTCCTCCTCAGCTCTCGCCTCCTGCAGGCACTGGGAGAGGTGATGCTGGCAAAGGAGAGTGTTTTGGAGGAATAACTCTCACTTTGTAAAATTTAGACTAGGTCTTTGTAACTTAGGTTAAGTCTTTGAAAGACCTCTGCTGTCACCCCTTTCTCTGTGACCAGCTCAGAACTCCAGGGTGGTCCTGGAGCTGGAACACCTGTGCTGCTTCTCTGGGCATGAGAAATGCCGCCCTGTGCCCCTCCTCAAGTCTCCCACCCTCAAGTTTCCCACCCTCGGGTCTCACCCTCAGGTCGCTCACCCTTAAGTCTTGTCCCATACCTGGGTCTCCTCTCACTCTTGGATTTCCCACCCTTGACTCTCCCATCCTCGGGTCTCCCATCTTCATTGTCTTGGGAGGGATGTGCCTCTTGTCTTCAGGGTGTAGCAGAAGGTGGTGGGGAAAGGGGCAGAGGCTGCCCAGCCCTGAGGAGCTGGAACCTCCCGGGTGGAAGGCAGAGGTGGGGGTGGCTCCCTGCGGTCCTTGTCAACCACTGCTGCCACTTCAGGGGCCCCTCACTCCCCCAGTCCCCACAGCAGCCCCTGAGCCAGAGGTTAACTTTGCTGTGCTCCCCCCTTTCTGTGTTGCGACACAGCAAGGGGAAATATTTTGACAAGCCACAGCAAAACCAGTTTCATTTTTCTCTGAAATCGTCTGTGAACCCTGGAAACATTGAGGATCTGTCCTGGGTTTGGCCCCAAGGAGTTCTTGTCCTGCTGCCCTCAGCAGGGCCAGCTGCTAGGGTAGCATCCTGCACAGAATGCTCTGGGTCTGGGATGTTCTGGGTCTGGGATGTCTGGATTTGGGCTGCTCCAGACTTGAGCTACTCTGGGTTTGGGCCACTGCAGATGTGGGCCACTGGGTTTAAATTGCTCCTGATTTAGACAGTGCTGCCTTCAGGACTGGCTGTGGTGATGTAGGAGCTGCCCAGCAAACCATGGTTCTGCCCAGGCTTGGCAGGAGAGGGGCAGGTTGATGCTGTCAGCTATGTTCAGAGAAAGCTCTGGAGATTTTGTGTTGGCTTGGAAATAAAATCTGAGACATCAATGCCATTGCCAGCCTGTTGTCTGCCTGAGGCAGATCCAGCCCTGCAGCCAACAACTGGGCCCTCCTTCTCCATTTGTATGGCAAGTGATTCTAGCTTAAGGAAATAGTTTGATAGGACAAGGTGGAATGGTTTCACACTGACAGAGGAGAGGATTAGATTGGATATTTGGAAGAAATTCTTCCCTGTGAGGGAGGTGAGGCCCTGGCACAGGGTGCCCAGAGCAGCTGTGGCTGCCTCATCCCTGGAAGTGTCCAAGACCAGGCTGGACAGGGATTGGGGCAACCTGGGACAGTGGAAGGTGGCCCTGCCCATGGCAGGGGGTGGGATTTGCTGGTCCTTAAGGTCCTTTCCAGACCAAACTGTTCCGGGATTCTATAAATAAATTCCTTCTCCAGCCTCTCATATCCTTAAGAAGCTGTGAGCAGTAGCAGGTGCTGGAGCAGTTCTCACACTCCTTTTCATGCCAGGCCCTGCTGTGTCTGGTGAGGGATCCAGCTGTGTTTGGAGAGGGATCCAGCTGTGCCATGGGTGTTCTTCCGACACTGTGTGTTCTGCTCAGAGGCTCCAGGCACAGCTGGGTTTTGCAGACGGCTCTGAGGGAGGAGCAGGGCAGAAAGCCAAGAGTCAGATGTCAAAGGTCCCTTGTTGTCCCTGCAGTGGCAGGTGACTTGGCCAGGCTGCCCAGACTGCTCAGATCAGGTTTTTGCAGAGCTTTCCATAACAGGAGGGCACTGGATTTTTCTCTGTCTCCCACCAAAGCAGCAGAGCAGCCCTGGCACTCTCCAGCATGGTGAGATGCTGGGGTTCATCTCCCTCATGGAGAGCCAGAAGCCTTCCAGTAGTTAGACGGGCTTATAAAAAATGTGGAGAAAGACTTTACATGGGCAGACAGTGACAGGACAAGGGAGAATGGATTTAAACTAGAAATGGAGATTCAGATTGGATATTGGCAAGAAATTCTTCCCGTGAGGGTGGGCAGACCCTGGCACAAGGTGCCCATAGCAGCTGTGACTGCCTCTGGATCCCTGGCAGTGTCCAAGGCCAGGCTGGACAGGGCTTGGAGCAGCCTGGGATAGTGGAAAGTGTCCCTGCCCATGACAGGGTGTGAAACTGGGTGGTCTTGAAGGTCCTTTCCAAACCAAACCATCCTGGCATTCCACGATTCTTTCCCATCTCCCCAGACAGCTCTGTGCTGATAGGGTCTGTCCCAGCTGGGTTGGAGCAGGATCACTCTCTGGCATGTGACAGAGAGCTGAACTGCTGTCACCTCTCCCCAGGCTCTGCTGGGGGGGTGACACCCCTTGTCCAGGCCACCTCACGCCACTCCCATTTGGTTTTTGGGTGCCTTTTGCAGGCTTAGGCATTCCAAGTAACACAGGGAGAAGGGGAGCAGTCTCGGGCCATGTTTGTGGTACTGCTGGCCAGACCTGCCTGGCAGCTTCCCCAGCCTGGGGGCTGCCTGAGGGCCCCTCACAGGGGTTCATTACTCCCTCCTGGTCTCTTGGTCATGCTCTGTTTTGCCTGAAATTCTCCTGGTCTCTGGGAAGTGTCCCTGGACACTGTCCCTGGGAATCACAGTGCCTTTCCATGTCTGTCACTCCCAGCTCAGAGCCCACTGTGTCCTGGCCATGAACACCTGCAGAATGCCTCAGGGCAGGATCCATCCATCCCTTTAGGGTGGTACCAGGAGCCCTTCTCCTGGCAGGTGAGTGAGGTTGGAACCCCTGGGTGCTCAGCCATGCCCTCCTTGTCCCACAGGTGACATGTGAAGACAGCACGAGGAGCAGCAGCAGCAGAGATGCATTCCAGCCACCCCGAGGACCCCAAGGAAGCCATCCAGGTGAGCAGACCCCCCAGACAGCTCCCAGTGCAACTTCAGGTACTGCTGGGAACAGGTAGGACTTAGGGGTGCTGCCAGCTGGGATTAGGATGGTTTATATTAGGACTGGAAAGGGATCCTTCATGGTCTGTCTGGGTTGGGGGATTAAAAGAAATAAGGAGTTAAATCTCACCTTGGCCTTTGCAAGACCTCATGTAGAGCAGGAAAGGTGCTCAGCTCTGATTCCTGGATGAAGGAGTGTTGTTCCCCCAGTGTGGGCTCTCTTCACCCAACTTTGGGAGACATTCAACACATTCAACAAGCAAAGTTCAAGATCAACAGTTAAACCCAACTGTTTTATTCATTCCATGGATGAATCTGCGCATGACTGATAAAATCTGCACTCTATTTTTCTCAGCCCTCAGTGCTTCTTTCATGGAGCAGCAGACTTGGGGGACAGCTGAAAAAGCTTGAAAACAGCACCCTAAATAAGGGACACACTCCCCTGGCTGTTGTCCTTGAGCTACAGCTGCTGGGAATCTTATTTAGATGCTGAAAAAATATCCCAGGCTGGAAATTTAATACGGGTTTGTGCAGCCAACCCAGGCTGGAGTCAAAATCTGCAGAGCCCTGCTCAGGGAGCATTCAGCATTTGCTGGGAATGCTGCAGAGTGCTGAAACATGGATTGTTTGATTGAAATTTGAGGAGGAATTTGTGGTGTTTTCCAAGTACCTGCTAAGAAACACTACCTTAATGTAAAATAAGATTGGTTGCGATATCCAGGCTCAGCTGCTTTAGGAAAAATCTTCTCCACTGGCATGAAATTGTTAAATTCACCAAACTTGCTGCTTTCGACTGGTGGAAGAGGAAGTAAAGCTGCTGGAAGGCAAAAAATTCCCATGTCTCAGTTTCAGAACCCATTGAGTCTCTCCAAGGAGAGCAGCAGAGCCCAAATGTCCTTCCAAACCCCACTGTTTTGGGGCTCTGAGTGTTTATCCAGCACAGCCCATGAGGTCGATGACTTTGATTTCTGCTGGCGGGTCCTGTGTCACATGTCACATGCTGCTTGGGCTGACCTGCACGTGCTCGGGGATCCATTCCTTCCTCTGAGTTTCTCCTTTCTCACCCACACTTAAACCTCATGTTTCCCCTGAGAGAGCGCCTGGAAAGAACCAATTCCTTTTTCCCCATCCCCTTAAGCCAGTTTCTGTCTGCAGAGGAAACACCACTCACTCTAAAGGCAACTCCAGTTCTGAAACACCAGCTAAAGTTTGCATAAATTATTATTTTTATAACAAAATAAGCCTGATGCCAGGAGTGTGAGTCCCCAGCTTGACCAATTCAGCTGCTCCAGAGGCTGACACTGAGGCAGGAGTCACATGGTGCTTCATTATGGATAAACCTTACTGGTTTTTGAGCTCTTTTACATTAAATACTTCCTAATATTTTCACTTTTATAACCCAAACCTGCATCTTCTGACTTGCAGCTGATCAAGAAGCAACTGGTGAATGCCATCAAGGCTCTGCAGAAGCAGTATGTGAGCTCGGACGCCGTGGTCACCAGCGATGACGGCAACGCCAACACGCTCTGCAGCGCCCTGGAAGCTGTGTTTGTGCACGGGCTGAAGGCAAAGCACATCAAGGCAGAGAGTGGGGGGAAAGGGAAGAAATCAGGGGCCCGGGGGCCCCTTCCCCAGCCAGTCTTTTGGGGCCTGCTGAAGAGCATCACACATCGGTGAGTGGCTCTTGCTGCTGACAGGTATTCACCCTTCTTTCGCTGCCGTCAGATTCAGGGAGGATGGCTTGATGGACAGATGTGTCTCTACCCCATCTGTGTGCTCAGTCCCCTCAGCTGCAGGGAAGGATGCCCTCACAGGGCTTTGGGGGGCTGCCCAGGACCCTGGGAGATGGAGGTAGCCCCTGCAGTGCCAAGTGAGGCTGAGCCCCCACATCCCTGCTCAGCATGTGCTGAGCTGATGTCCCCACAAAATTGAGGATTGAAACTGAAGGTACACCTCTTATTTATTTCTGCGTGCCAGGCTGGATTTCTGGTGGAACCCCAGTGACCACACTTGTCTCCAGCAGTGGCTGCTTATGCACAACACAGGGATCTGGGCTCTCTCCTGGCCTGAATCTGCTGGGATTGGTTGGCCATGTTTCCCCGTGTCTCAGCCAGCCTTTGAGGTGGTCTCTCCTGAGAGATCACTGTTTACTGGGGTTTTCTAAGCCACTCCCTAGGTCAAGTTCACACACAGTAAATAACAACCCACATACAAATTGTTCTGAAAGCCTCACCCAGCTCCATCACTGACTCCTGAATTATGAAAGAGAGGATGAAAATAACTCTTTCACATGCTATGGGGGATATTTTTGTGCCCTTTGAAGGTTTCTTCTTCTGTCTTGAGAGACAGATTAGAAAATAAGTCTTACAAAATCTTTGTTCTGTTTTTTGAGGTGTGTGCAGTGAGCTGGGAGCAGGGAGGATCAGGAAACAGTGGTGTCACTGTTGGATTTTAGGGAAGAACAGCTGAATTCAGGAGTTTGGGATTACTTGAGCTCAGCCCCAGCCAGGTTGGTTTTCTGGGCTGCCACAACAGTTTTCATTGTGTTTTGACTGCTTTTAATTTTGAAGTGAGAATTGGTTGTTACCAAGGAGGATCCAGTCAGCACAAACCCTAAAAATGCACAAAGACAGCAGGAATTCTCCCCTCTATATCCTCACCCAGTGCAAGCAATGGGTGGGAGATGCCTTCAGTCAGAGAGAGGAGGGTCAGCCAGAGGCCCTCCAGAGCTGCCTGGGGTCCTTACTAACATATTTAGTTTGGGCCCTTCAGGAGCCATCTCCCTCCATGAAAAACCACACTTGCCATGAATGAGAGAGATTTTCCCCAGCTGGTTTTATCCTAACTCCTGAACCCCCTGCAGGAGAGCAGGCTGGGCAGTGTCTGATGGAGGGTCTGGTCCTCCTGCACTTCACAATGAACCAAACCAGAGCCACTCACTCCTGTTCTGTTCTTCTTCCTCCTTTCCCAGAAATATTGTCTCAGAGCTGGAACAACTGATGTTTATCAACACGGACGTGGGGCGCTGCCGGGCCTGGCTGCGGCTGGCGCTGAACGACGGCCTCATGGAGTGTTACCTGAAGCTGCTGCTGCGGGACCGGACCCGACTGCACGAGTACTACCAAGCTCCAGCTCTGCTCCTGGACACAGAGGAGTGCGAGTTTCTCCTCTGCTATTTGCAGGGTTTATCGTCCTTAACCTTGGAGCTCTCCTACAAGTCAGCAGTTCTGAATGAGTGGACCATCACCCCACTGTCCCTGTCGGGTCTGTGTCCCATGTCTGAGCTGCTGGAGCCCCTCACGTCCTCGGCCTCTGAACCCCACAGGAAAGCATCGCTGGGCTCCATCTCCCAGTCCTCGGGGTCAGATGAGATCGAGATCCAAGCCCCTGTCCTGCCCATCGGCAAAGCCAGCAGCAAGATCAAGCTCACGTCGTCCTCGCTGAGCCTGAACACCACAAGCTCATCGCAGCTCTCGTCCAGCCTGGGCTCCGACAGCCTCCCCCCGGCACCCTGCGCCCGCAGTCCTGAGCACGGCGAGGAGCCCCTGTCCTGCGACTCCGACCTGGGCACAGCCACCGCTGAGGACCTGGACAGGTCCCTGCAGGAGTGAGTCTCTCCCCACATCTCTCCAAAGGGATTTTAGACCCTCTCTGGGTTCTCGTTATTCACTCTATAGGCAGGAAGTGTTTCTCCGTTTGCCTTTAACAAGCTCTTTTTTCCTCTGGAAGGAGCTTTTGTTCTTTTCATGAACCGCTCAGCACGTCTTGTTGAGACCCTGCTGCCACTGCAAATGAGCTCATGGCCACTGAAGTGTGTGTGTGTCCTCTTTACCAGGGCAGAAACGTCAGAAAAATGCTGCTCCCTAGTTTCAGGAATGTCACATCTTCCTGGCGTACGCTGGAGGATGCTCCAGGGCTTTCCACAGGGGGAAAGAAATTAGTTTGGTCACAGGGAAGGGTTGTAATTTGCAGCTTCGGCAGATCATTCAGAGAGGGAGGTTGTTGGTTTGTCATCGTTGTGATTTATTCCTGCCAAGCATCCAGCACAAAGATTTTGAGGGTTATATAAGCTCTGAGTAATCTGTAAATATTTTGCCTGTCACCTTTAGAGTGTGACTCTGAGGGAGCTGAGCCTCAGGGTGATGTCTCTTCCCAGCCTTCAGGAAGAGTTGGAGCTGCAGACTGTGCTTCCCCATCTATAGCAGCATCATTCCCTACTTCCAGGATCTTGCATCTTCAAATGATCCTGGAAGAACCTGCCTTGATTGGATTAAACTCGTGATGGAGACACTCCTTTGAGTTTTAGTCTTGGGCTGATTTAATTCTGGGGCTGGCAGCGGAGTGGGACCACGAGAACAGATGATCCTCTGGCCAGGCCTGTTAATTGCTCATTAATGAAAACAGTTGGAATTTGGCATATGGTCCAAGGCTGGATTCGTGTCCAGGAGCTGTACATGGGGGCTGTGGGGGGTGCCCAGTGCTGTCCCTACATCCACCAAATTAAACCCCATTAATGGGTGTAATTGAGAAGTGCTCCCTTCACAAGCAGGGTCCTGCTAGTGTTGCTCTGTGTGGCACAAATCCCACATTTTTCTGTTGGCATCACTGGGATTTTCCAGCCACACCGTGCTGCTATCCCACAGAGGCCAGCAGTGACACTGACCCTTTTTACATGGTTACAATTTGCAACAACGGGGGGTGGGGGGTTTATAGATTTTGGTTACTGAGCTGCTTTCAGATAGATCACTTTTCCATTTCAAGGGTGTTGTCTGAGTTCAGCAAGGCCAGGCCAAGCCCGGACACCCCGGAGGGACGGCTGCTCCCCAGCGTGCTGGGCTGCTCCTCCGGGCCTCCCCCAGAATCACCCGCCCGCCCGGCACCGACCCACGGAACGCACCAGGAGCCTCCCCCCAGCAGTGACATCTCTGCTCAGATGGGACACCCTGTGCCCCCCAGCCATGGGGACAGAGCTGTCAGCAGCACGTCTGGAATTCCAGCCCCTCGGGATGGTCCAGGCAGAGCAGAGAGCGGTGGCAGCGAGGAGAGCCAGGCCGTGCGCAGCCCCACGGCCCCGCTCTCTCCCCTGATGGGGTGTCCGGTAGGTTCTATAGCTCCCCCCTTCCCATCTCCTTGGGTTTGAACCTGGTGGTAAAGGGACATAAAACTGGAGACAGCTCCAATATGCACTGCTTTTCTAGAATTGGGGAATCCTAGAAGAAAGGGACCCTAAAGTTCATCCAGTTCCACCTCCTGTCATTGGCAGGGACACCTTCTGCTAGATCAGGTTGCTCCAAGCCCCATCCAACCTGGCCTTGGACACTTCCACGGATAGATTTCTCCAAACTCCCATCTTCCATGCTGCTCCCATTTGGTTATCAGTGATGATTCCCGTGCCATGGAGATGTGGCCATGCAGCTGCTTCAGAAGAAACTGGATCAAAGTCTGTATTCTCTGGTGAAAGAGGCACCAAAGCTTTTGAAGCCCTGCCTGGCCTCTCAGTCATGTCTCTCCGGGAGCAGCTGCAGCAGGAAGTTTTGGGTTTGTTAGGGCTATCAGGAGAGGGGTGAGCTCTCATAAATCTGGCCATGGGCTGTGTGCAAGCGATAAAACAGTCCCAGAGTCAAGGTTCTCATGGGGACTTCTCTTCATTTGTGGTCTACGTAAGAGGAGGAAAAAGGGTTGACTGGACAGGAAACAAACTAGTTTCCCAGTGGGAAAATCCTCCTGCAGCACATCTGTTCCCAGAGTGGGATGGCATTCCCGGGTGTTGGTCTTGAGCAGCAGCGGATTTCCCCTGCTGCCACCGGGAGCTGATCCACAACCACTGGCTTCTGCTTTTAGGAAACTCTTTGAACAGCCCTGTCCTCTGTCTAATTTGTCACAGACTGTTCCGTCCTGGTTCCCATTGTTTCCATGCTGGTTCCCATCCTTTCCATGCTGGTGAGGGTAGGATATACCTCACACCCCCCAGACCATTTCTCCTTTTGCTCTCTGCTCCCCTCGGTTCCCTCCCGCTTATCCCGTTTCCGCTGCTTCCTCATGGCCCAGAGCCAGTTTGACCTAATCTATGTATAACATACTGTGTCAACAGGAAATTCCCCCTGCTCTCCATGACTCATGGAGCAACCTGCGTTCCTGCCCCAGGAGCAATCCAGGAGCCGCCACCCGTGATCCTCCCCGCAGGGTGGTGACAGCTCTTCTGCTGTCACTTAGGTTGTTATTCAAAATAAAAGGCTCTTGGAAGGCCTCAAAGGGGAGTTGAAAGGGCATTCCTGTTGGGATGCAGCCCCAAAAGGCTCTAGGAATGCTGCTCCCTTGTGCCAGGGCACTGAGCTGGGTTGTTTTTTTTCTCCTGGTGTTTGCTCAGTGTCCCAGAACATTGCTCCTTTCAGGAGGAATTTCTTCACTGAAAGTGTGATCAGGCATTGGAAGAGGTGCCCAGGGAGGTGGTGAAGTCCCCACCGTGGTGATGGACATGCCATCCCTGAAGATGTTCAGGGAATGCCTGGACATGCACCTAGTGTCCTGGTCTGGCTGCCAGGGTGGGGATTGGGCACTAGGGTAGGACTCTAAGGGCTTTTCTCCCTTAATGATTTTGGGATTCTTCTATTCAGAAAAGCTCCTGGAGAAGCTGCAGCCACATTTTTTTCAACTCATGGTCCTCATCCCCTCCTGGCACATGCAGACAGGGGCTTCTTCTGCTTTCCCTGCCTTACTTTTACCCTGCACAGCCCAGGCCCCTGTAGCATCCTCTTGTGAGCCATAGATCTGTATTTCACCTGAACATCTCTGTGCCTCTCCCCATCTCTGTTCTACCTGGTGCTGCTGCTCCAGTTCCTGCCCTTCCATGGCAGGGCTGGAGTTTCACTCCCATCAGTAAAACTCCATGGACCTGTGGTCACTGCAGGGAATATGCTCTCCTTCCACAGTAATTTTAGGGGGAGAGAACAGATTGATTTTGGACTTTATTATCCCACCAGAATATAATCCCAGTATTTTCCTGCTGTTAACACAGTTCCATGGATCATTCTCTGATTGAAATGAACAGGGGAGCCATCCACCTGGGAATGGCCAGCAGAAAATCAGGCAGTCATGGAATGGTTTGGGGAGGAAGGGACCTTAAAACAGATCTCATTCCCAACCTCCTGCCATGAGCAGGGACACCTTTCATTAAATCCACACATCAGTGCCTGGGATTTGGGCAGCACAGGAGCAGCCCCCAAGGAAGGGTTGCTGTGGATGTGTGTGTTTGAGTGGCACAGGGTGTTTGAAGAGCTTAATAATTCATAATATTTCATTTTTTAACAGAAGAGCTGGATCTCAGAAGATGATTTCTACAGACCTTCCCCAGGAGAGAGCAGCAGGAGCACGGCTGACACCAATGGCTTCGGGCCAGAGGGGAACAGCGAGGAGCCAGTCCCAGGACTCATCAGTGCTCTGGACTTGGAGAGGCTCTCAGTGCTATCCTCAGACACTGTGAAGCCCAAAACGTCCCCAGAGCGGGAGCAGAAGGGCTTCAGTGTGGTGCACCGCAGACAGATGGGTACGTGCCACCTCCTGCTGCCCTCGTGCTTGGGGGCTGCTCCAGGTGGGGATGGGCTGTCTGGGGAGAGCCGTTGGCTGATGGCAGCTGATGGCAGCACTGGGAGCTACAAGAGGCAGTGGAGCAGCTTCCCAAGACATTGCTGAGCCCAGAGAAGGTCTGGTGGGAAGCATTTTAGTGGGAGAGGGTCTGTTCACTCTGTGGGACACCTTTCCTTTATCCCACTTGTTCCCAGCCTCAAAACCCAAATGCAGGGGGACAGAAATCCAAATGCAGGTGGACAGTGATGGAGACCAGGGTCCCATCAGCTCTTGCCCCAGCCCACCATGAGCCAGCACTGGCTCTCTCTCACCTCTGCCGTGCTTCTGGGTGCTTGCTTTGAGCCCCTCTTGGCTTTTATCTCCCCATCAGCTTCTCTCTTGCTTAAATGGAGCCATCTCTTGCCCCAGGTCTTTCCAACCCTTTCCGCGGGCTGCTGAAGCTGGGCAGCCTGGAGCGCCGAGGAGCCATGGGCATTTGGAAGGAGTTTTCCTGTGAGCTGTCGCCGCTGGAGCTGCGGCTCTTCCTGGACCACGAGGACCGGATCTGCGTGGAGACCTACTCCCTGCTGCGCTGCGAGTCCCTGGCGCTGACCCACTCTGACGGCCGCTTCGAGCTGGTTTTCCTGGGGAAAAAGCTCTTCCTCCGAGCCCCTTCCCGGGATGAAGCCGAGGACTGGCTGGACAGGATCCGCGAGGCGCTGCGCAAGTGCCGGCCGCAGCTGGAGGAGGAGGACTGGGAGACTCTGGAATATTCTGAGGATGGAGGCGAAGCCCAGCCCGTCCAGGGTGATTCCAGTGCTCTCCAGTACAGTGACGTGCCCGGGAACAGCTTGGACTGGACTCCAGGTTCAGAAGCAGAGCTGGATGCAATCAAAGAGGCTGTTCTGTACATGGACGTGGACAAAACCTGGGTCCCATTTATTTTTTCCCTATCTCTAGAAACTCTGAAGTGCTTTAAAATTAGAAACAATGACAAAGTTTTAAGCAACAGTTATGGCATAGAGACCATCCAGGACATCCTTCCAGACACGAGCCTGGGGGGACCCTCCTTCTTCAAGGTGATCACCTCCAAGGCTGTGCTGAAGCTGCAGGCTGAGAGCGCGGAGGAGGCAGCCTCATGGCGGGAGCTGGTCCGAGAGGTGCTCATGTCCTACCTGGAGAGCGCCGAGGAGGCGCTGACCCTGGGGGGCAGCTTGGATGGGCACTCCCAGGTTGTCCTGAAGAACATCGTGAAGGAAAACGGCTTCTTGTTGCAGTACCTGGTGGCCATCCCCATGGAGAAGGGCCTGGACTCGCAGAGCTTCATCTGTGCAGGTACAGAACTATTGAATTATTTGGGTTGGAAGGACCCCAAAGCCCATCCAATGCCATGGACAGGGACATCTTCCACTGTCCCAGGGTGCTCCAGGCTCTGCCCAAGCTGGTCTTGGACATCCCCACAGATGGGGCAGCTGCAGCTTCTGTTTTCCCAGGAATCCCAGCAGCACAAGATCCCTTTGGTGGGGCTTCATGTCCCCAGTCAGGGGCACATTTGGTGTCCTGTGGGCATGGGTGAGCCCCCCATGCTGAGTCCCCATCCCAGCCTAGTCCAGCTGGGATGTTACTGGGCTCCCATTTAAGATGCTTTTGGTACAGACAAAGGGATACTGGGGTTGAAGCACCCTTAGGTGGATCAGGAAGCTCAGGACTCTCTTCCTGGGCATTTTGAGGCCCCAGCCTGTGGGGAAAATGCAATCTAGAGCAGTTTTTCCAGTAATGCAGCACGGGATTGCCATGGGTGTGACAAGCTGATTTTGCAAAACAATAATTTACCCTTCCCCTGACGCCTCTCAGCACACAGGGAGATTCTAATGGCACCTTCACTGACCTCCATGGGAGTTGTAATTTGCTCTTTACCTTGCTAAGTTAATTAAATTTCAGATTTTTCTCCTACTACTTTAATTATATTTCTTGTACCCTCCAGCAGGTTGGGTTTTTTCTTTTAATCTGTCTTCTTTTAAAAATTTTTTTCTGGTCTATTTGGTCTCTGCCTTCCCTTCCAGGCTCTGTCCTGCATCTTCTGCCTCCCCACACCTGGAAGCCACAAGCCAAAAAGACAAATTCCCGGTTTTTCTGTGTAGGTTTTCCTTAGGGATCTGTCTGCCCTGCTTTCATTCCCCTCCTGGATGGGCTCCCGTCCATCTCAGAGTAATATGCAATAAAGGCTGATTTTTCTTATTAATTCAGAAAACAACAGAAAAATCACAACATGATCTCTGTTAATATTTTAGGGGGATGAGCTCTAGCTATTCCAGAATGCAATGGATGGGGAAGTGAAGCCAAGATGTGTTCCCCACTGCTGTAATAAAGGTGGTTTTGAGTTAATCCATCCTGATCTCATCCCTTGCAGATGAGGTTTTGGTACCATGTGACAGCAGCCGAAAAGAAAAGGGCTGAGTGAAGGCAGAATAATGCAAAGGTACTGGTGGAGGTGATGGGACAGCAAGTAGGACTGATGTTCTTCCCTAAGCCACTGGGATGTTGCCAGAATTCACTTTTCCTAAAGAAAAAAACCAAACAATTTAACCACTTGATGAATAAAAGTGGGTTCACAGATAGTTAGACCTCCTTTTTATGGAGAAAAAGTGAAGCAGCAACTGTTGAACCATCATAGGCTTAAATCCATGAGGAGGGGGCTGGAGGCATCACACTGAACATCCTACAGGTGCTGTAGATGGTCTCTACCCTTTTCCAAAATTTTATTGCTTGATTCCGTGCTGCCAAAAGTTTCTCCCCCATCCCGGCAGTGGTGGGCAGAGGCTGTGGGCAGCACAGTCCCCTCTCACCCCCTGCTCCCGCAGGCTGCTCCCGGCAGATCGGCTTCTCCTTCGCCAGGCCCAAGCTCTGTGCCTTCTCTGGGCTCTACTACTGCGACAGCTGCCATCGGGACGAGGAGACCGTGATCCCCTCCCGCCTCATCCACAACTGGGATCTGACCAAACGAGGGGTGAGTCCTGGGCTAGACCGTGCAGGGAGCAGGAAACGCTCCAGCATCTGCTTCCTGAAGGTCCATCTGGGTATTCCCTGGGCTGGAAGTGCCCACTCCAAACCTCCCTCTGAGCTCAGGGTCTGCTCCCTGGTCTGTGTCCATCTGCTCCCTCTGTCTGTACCCCAGGTGTGCAAGCAGGCCCTGAAGTTCCTCACACAGATCCGAAACCAGCCGCTGATCGACCTGAAGCTGGTCAATGAGAGCCTCTACGAGCACGTGGAGAGGATGGGACGGATCCTGCGCAGCCGGGAGCAGCTGAAGCTGTTGGGGGATTATCTCATCATGTGCCGCAGTGGTGCCCTGAAGGAGCTCAGCAAGCGGTGAGGTCCCTCCCGGGGTAATATTCCCTTCTCCTGGTGCCCTGGTAGTTCCCTGGTCCCCCTCCTCACTCACCATGGGAGCAGGGAGTGGTGCTGCCAAGGCTCAGGCTGGTTTTCCCTCCATATCATGTGCTCTAAGGAGTTATCCATCTGTTGGCTGGGTCAGCACAATGAGCTGTGACTCAGGAAACACCTTCCTGGCCGAGGAGCTTCTGGCTGAACAGGAAACACCTGGCAAAATAGATGAGATATTTATTTTCTTTCTTCCCCCCTTTGAAATGCTCTCACATGCTTTCCAGTGGCAGGATTTGGGATGTGAAAATGGGCTCTGCAGTGATTCACTTCAAAAGGCTGCTTCGTCCAGGCTTCTCCTTGCTCCAAAGCTGTTGGAAGTGTGGTGGAGACTATCTACCCCCTTCCTCTCTGTGCTTGTTTGCAGGCTTGATCACAGGCATTATCTACTGGAATGTCCCCACAAATACAGTGTGGCTGATCTGAGGCAGGTGAGAGCTGTGCACAGTCATAGAATCACAAAATGGTTTGGGTTGGAAGGGACCTTAAAGACCCCACCCCCTGCCATCCAGTTCCAACTCCCACTAGACCAGGTTGCTCCAAGCCCCCTGACCCAGTTGTTGGGGTTTTCCAGGTGGAAACACTCTGGTGTCTGTGGGGATGCCACATGCTGCTCCTTCAGCAGGAGGTTTCCAACAGCTGGGCTTTTCAATGATTCCCGAGCAGGGAGCCCCATCCTGGCAGATTGTGGGTGCTGTTTTCAGCAATCCCGGGTCCCATCGCAGCCCAGGCGTGTGGGTGGGGATTGTTTTGGAGGACAGCCCTGCCTTCAGGTGGAGCCCAAAGAATGGGTGTGACACAGCAAACCCCACCGGGGCCAAGCTCCAGGAGCGCTGACCCCTGTGTCCCCCAGATCGCTGACGGCACCTTCGAGACCTTCCTGCAGTCGCTGCTGCAGTTTGCATCCCACCACGTCTACAGCTGCGACCTCTGCACCCAGCGGGGCTTCATCTGCCAGATCTGCAACAGCAGCAACATCATCTTCCCCTTTGAGTTTGACACTACCACCAGGTGAGTGAGCTACCCCTGCCCCATCCCCATGCAGCCAGGACACCCAGGGGCACAGCCTGGCTTACACCAGGAGCCCCAACCAACCCCTGCGTCTGCTCGGGCTCTGCGAGCAGACCCCACTTCCAAGGCACGTGGGGAATTGGAAATGGCTGTGAGGTGGCTGTGCACCCTCGTGATGCCCACAACGTTGTGGTTCCCATGTCCTCAACCGTGGGAACCATATCATAATATGCCCATTTCCTCACAGGAAAGCCACATCCTCATTGTGCCCATGTTCTTGTGGGAGTTGCAGCCTCGTGGTGCTCATCTCCTTGTGGGAGCTACATCCCTGTGGTTACCCCATCTTTGTGGGCATCCTCACAGTGCCCATATCCTCATGCCCATGTCCTCATGGAACCCATCAGCTCCAGGATGCTCCAGACCAAATCCAGGCTGTTTGGGGCAGGAGCAGACCATCCTCACAGAGCCAGGAGTATCCAAGAGAGGTGGCTTTGCAGACTGAAGATGCAGAGCCACCAGCACCTTGCTGTCAGCCTGCAAAGATCTTGCTGGCTGCTGGGTGCCAGGGTAGCCAAGGAGCTGGAGGGAGGAGGAGGAGGAGAAAGGTTCTGCATGTCCCTGTTCTTGCTCATTTGGCCAGTGCCTCTCACACTCAGGATCAGGTCTGACCCCTTGCAGGGGCTGCAGGAGGGAAGGGGAAGCAGCAGTGGGACTGTCCTTCATCTCTCTACAGCCACGGAAGGAAGGACGGACACATGGACACAGATTTCATAGAATGCTAAAATGGTTTGGGTTGGAGGGACCTTAAAGCCCATCCAGTACCACCCCCTGACATGGACAGGAACTCCTTCCAAGTCCTGTCCAAGCTGGCCTTGGACACTTCCAGGGATGGGGCAGCCACAGCTGCTCTGGGAGCAGAGATGAATGGTGGGCAGCACTGTGGGATGTGCTGGGAGAGGCTGAGGATTTTCCCAGCAGGAGAGGAGTGATACTGGCTCTCACTGGGGTTTTCTCCTGCCCACAGAGCTTCCATCCCTCACAGGCAGAGGGACCTGCCTGCAGGAGGGTCAACTGTGGAATTTGGAATTGGGATGGGGATGGTGCTAGAGGGGAACTCTTCCCCACCACCATCAGGGTTTGCTGAAGAAGTCAAACCCTTCCAGCTCAGGAGCCTGCTCCAATGTAGGTGGAGAGATCCACATCTCCACGGTTATGTCAGAATTGTGGAATCATTCAGGTTGGAAAAGCCCTGTAAGATCATTGAGTCCAGTTCCCTCAGCACTGCCAAGGCCACCACTGACCCATGTCCCCAGGTGCCACATCCATATGGCTTTTAAATCGCCGCAGGGATGGTGACTCCACCACTTGCCTGGGCCGCCTCTGCCATTGTTGGACAACTCTTTTAAGTGAAGAAATTTTCCATAATATCTAACCTAAACCTCCCCTGAGGCAACTTGAGGCCATTTCTCTTGTGCTGTCTTAGCCTATTTGGCATTGAGCACAATCCTGGCAGAGAGATTTCACAGGCTCATGGGCTGTCTGGCCTCACTTTGCCTGACAGTCCCTAAAAGTGAGCAGCAACACCCAGAACTTGCAGAAAATACCGAGGATACTGGGATCCGTGGGTGTTCCATGTGTTCCAGGGCTGCGAGTATTTCCGTGGAGGAGGAGCTCGCTCCCCTCCCTGCCACGGGGATGGTGCTGAGCTCATTATCGAGGACAACAACATCCCCAGGGGACCGATTTTCCCTGGAAAAAGAGCAGCCGGGCTCTGGAAAGTGCTGGCACGCAGGGCTGAGCTGGCTGGCGGCCGGCCGGACTCTCGTGTCCCATGCAGCTGAGCTCTGAAGTTTGTTGACGTCTTTCTTTCTCACCCTGACGGAGGAGGTTGTGCAGCAGGAAAGCAGCTCAGCCGACATCCTTGCCCTGCTAAACGCGGCTTCCTGCCCCTCTGCCCGCCCCGGGCCGGGGTCACAGTGGCCCTCGCTGCAGGATGTGTCTGCAACGCCTCAAACAATGACCCCGCCAGCGCAGGACCCTCTCCTGCTCTGGCAGCACGGGGGGAGGTGGAGGCAGGAGATGCCACTTCTCACTCGGAACCACACCGGGTAAAACCCGGCTTCCCAAATCCCCCCCACCTGGGGAGCAGCCACCACCGCTCCTGACTGGGAGAGGCCACTGGAAGTGTGTTCCAAATGCATATTTGCCATCCTGAATCCTGCCTGTCCATGCATGAGTTTTCCTTATCCTGAGTCCCTCAGGGTCTGCAGCTCCTCTCTGGAGCAGGACTTGGCCCCAGTTGTGATGCTGTAGTCCCTTTCCTGGCACTGCTGGGTGTTTCTCTGCCTCTGTCCCATGCATCTTTTGGGGAATTAAGGTGTTTCGTGCTGTTCACACATGGATTGTGCACCAGGTATTTGCACAGTGAAGGTAAATCTAGCTGCCCCGCTGGCATGTGGCTGAGCTACATTTTACTGCCATTGAGAGTTGGGGATCACTACCCAAAAACTGACCTCAGTCCTCATAGCAGGGACGTTTTTGCTGGTGACTGAGCAGTGAAACCCCTGCCTGAGCTGGGGTCCTTCTCAGGGTATCACATTCTTGCTGCTGCCGAGCCAGATCAGGGAGCTGCGACACCTCCATGGAGCCACCTACTCAGGGGCAGCTCCCTCCGGGCTCCCTGTCCCTTCCTTGCAGCTCCACTGTCCCCAGTCTCTCTGCACGTGCAGGTCCTGCTGTCAGGATGGGAGTCTCCCACCCCAACCATGGCAAACTGAGGGTCCCCAACAGCGATGCTGTCACAGGGGTTGATGGTGGAGGATCAGTGTCAGGGGTTCGTGTCACAAGGTATCAAAGGATCAGTGTCACAAGGGTGGATGTCCAGGTTTTTGTGTCACAGGATTTGTTGTTGCAGTGGGTGTTGTCACACCCTCAAAGCTGTGCTCGGTGCAGGGAGAGCAGGGCACAAACTTCAGCTCAAACCTCACTCCCATCTCTCTCACACATTGGCAGTGCCCACCACGCTCCTTCTGGCCAAGCTACTGCACTCAGAGCTGCTGGGCTGGATGAGGAGCTGCTGGGGTGGAGGAGGAGCTGCTGGGATGGATGAAGAGTTGCTGGGGTGGATGAGGAGCTGCTGGGGTGGAGGAGGAGCTGCTGGGGTGGATGAAGAGTTGCTGGGGNGCTGGGGTGGATGAAGAGTTGCTGGGGTGTATCAGGAGCTGCTGGGGTGGATGAGGAGCTGCTGGGGTGGATGTTCCACTTGTGCAGCTGCTGTGCCTGCACTCAAGGCTCCTCCTTAGCCAGGGCTGGGGCTCTGCTCAGCGAATGTTCAAAACGCACCAGGACAGGGAAGTGTCGCCTGGTTCAGTGGGGGAAGTTTGCTCTTTGCTCTGAAGTAACCAATACGGTGAGTTTGGTGTTTTCCTTCTTTTCCCAGGTGCAGTGAATGCAAAACCGTCTTCCACCGGGACTGCCACGCGCGGGTCCCGTCGTGCCCGCGCTGCAAGCGGCGGCAGCGGTACCAGCAGCAGCTGGAGGCCAGCACAGAGCCCGGCCTGTAGCCTGGCACTGCCCTCGACACTGCCCTCAGGATGGGGATGGTGGGAGGGACAGAGCAGAGCCCCTCAGCCTGAGAGCCTCTCCTGCACCTGGCCCTGCCCTGGGCACAGGGACAATGTCGGGTGGGTGCTCCTGCCCCACAGAGGGACCTTCTGCTCACCCAGGGCTAAAGAAGGCTGGAAAAATCTATCCCACTTCACACTAAACGGGTGCTGTTCCCTGTCACCCTCCTGGTGCCAATGTCCCCTCTCAGTGGAACCCAGCCGCTCTCCAAGGTGTCATCCCAGAATTCCAATCAAGGGTGTGGAGAACTGACATTGATCAAAGCTCTAGTTTTTTAGGATACTGAAAAGTGGTATTTTTTTACATGGGGGTTTTGCACAACTGGGCTGCTCTGGGTGGTGGACCCACGCAGGGAGGGGACAAAGTGACACTTGTGCCTTTAGGGACCTGCGCGCCCTGAGCATCTCCCACTCAGAGAGCCCAGCCAGGGAAGAGCTGGGGAGAGCTGGGCCGCTCCTCCCCGCCTGCTGCTGCTCATCCTCGGGAGAAATTTTATTTTCCTTTAACCCTTCCCCACGCAGAAATAATTAAAGTCTATTTAACAACAAGTGAAGCAATTTCTGAGTTTGCTTCTCAGCAGTGGGACCTCATCATGGGGAACCTGACAGTGTCTGTGTGAAGAGGGTTGGGAATGGGGCTGCTGCCTGTCCCTTGTCTTCTGTCCTTCATCCTCCCTGCCCATCCCCCATCCTTCTTGCCCGTCCTTCATCCTCCAGGATTTCACTTGGACAAGTGGTTGGAAGTCCCTTTCTCATTTTCCCTGCCCCATTTTCCTTCCCAGCTGTTGCCCACTGGTGTCAGCCGCTCCCATTATTATTTTTGCCATCACTTGTGCTGGGAGGACTTGGGATGTGCCCACCAACACAGGAGAACTCCCTGAGGTGCGTGCGGACAAAAACCAGGGCAGGGCAGCTCCCATGGGCCCCCCCTAATGGGGTCCCCATCCCACTGCCCAGGGAGGCCGTGCCAGATCCGGCAGCAGCGCAGATCTCGGCTGAGCCGCGGGGCTGGGCCCTTCCTGCGGCAGGAACCTCCCGAGGAGCCGTTTCCTCGTCGGGCGGCAGCGGGTCCCCTCCGCCACCGTCCCTCCCACCCGCCGAGGGGAAGAAACGCGCCCC
>VWZN01015689.1:5080-16646 GCA_013396955.1 Regulus satrapa | reverse complement strand
CATAACTGGCATGAGGATTATGACGTCACCCTTTCCCTGCCCCGTGTCCCGCAGGCGGAGGCGCGGGGAGGCCATGGAGGCGGCGGAGCCGGCGGAGGAGGCGCTGGTGCTGGTGGAGTACGGCTTCGAGTACCGCGCCAAGGACGGCACCTTGGTCTCCATCAAACCCAACGAGCGCTATGTCCTGCTCAAGCGCACCAACCCTCACTGGTGGCACGTCCGCAGGAGCGGGGACGCCCGGCCCTTCTACATCCCGGCCCAGTACGTCAAGGAGCTGCCGCCCATCGCCGCCCCAGCCCCGCTTGACCTCCCGCCATCGGGACATGCGACAGAGCCGGCCACGCTCGTCCCTCAGCCCCCGCCAGCCTACGAGTATCGGTTCATCGGCGCCGCCGAGCCGGGGGAGCCGGCAGGAGGGTGCCCGGTGCCCAGGAGAGACTCGGTGCCCAGGAGGGACTCGGTGCCCAGGAGGGACTCGGTGCCCAGGAAGGATTCAGTGCCCAGGAGGGACTCGGTCCCCAGGAGGGACTCACCGCCATCACTCAGATCTTTTCGGGTCCTCCCGGGGCTGACCCCGCACCCCGCTGAGCCTGTGAGACCCTCGCACTCCTTGGATGACCTGGCGCGGGTGGCACCAGCACCACGCAGTGCCATTGCCATGGGGGCACGCGGGGACCCCCCAGGACACGCTCGCCCCCTCGGGAAGAGTCACTCCGAGACCCTCTGCGCCTCCGGCAAGGACAGGGACGTGGCCAGGAGGTGGCCGGGGGCCGGCCCCGCGGCTGAGGTACGGTAACATCCCCAGAAGCTGCACTGGGAAGGGTTAGCGGGTAGGGGTGTTGAGCCTGGGCCCCTTGGCTGATTCAGTGGCCGTGTTCATCCACCATGCCCCTCCGACCCCCAGCACAGAGTGTGGTGGCATCCCAGCCACTGCTGGGATCCCCAACGTCTCCCCACCGAGCTGACCCCATGGGACAAACCTGCAGGTGACCCCACCATAGGGGTTTGCTAGAATTAACCATTTCGGGGGTGTGAGTGACCCCACACACAGAGACCCGCCCTGCATCCCCTCCACCCTCAGCCCCCTGGCCTGTGCCTCAGTTCCCCCACCCTCATGGGCACCCATGGGCTCTCTCAGTCCCCTACTCTGCAGTTGTCCGTGGTCCCTGGGACGGGGGCTTGGGTGTTACCCAGGGAGCTTTGGAGTGTTCCCCTCAGGTTCCCGGAGTGTTCCGGGATGAGAGGAGGTAGAAAGGGGTTAACAGGGAAGTGCGGCAGCTCCTCCCTGCTGGGGCGGGAGCCTCACCTGGGTGCAGCACCCATTGACCGAGGTGGGTGCTGGGTGCACCCCGGCACAGGCCAGCGCCCCGACACCCCAAACCCATGCTCACCTCACACCAGTAAGTAGCAAGGGGCTCTGCCCAGCACCCCCTGGGCTGCACCTCCCCGGGGGGAGCACCCAAGGCCTCTCACCAGCTATCAATGTAGGCTGGGGTACAAGGGTGAGACATTGACAGCAGGGGGGTGGGTCCCACGACCTTGTCTCCTCCTCACTTGTCCCCGAGCACCTCACTTTGGAGTAATCCCACCCTGGAGCACCCCAAGCCTGGGTATCCCCTACTTCAAGGGGAGGTTGGAGGGACTGTGCCACCTGGGGGAGTTGCTGGAGGAAATGGGGTATTGGTGGTGGGGGGCTTTGGTTTACACCCCATTTCCACCACATTTTTGCCTCATTTTCACCCCATTTTAC
The DNA here is from genome assembly GCA_013396955.1 of Regulus satrapa. Taxonomy (NCBI): domain Eukaryota; kingdom Metazoa; phylum Chordata; class Aves; order Passeriformes; family Regulidae; genus Regulus; species Regulus satrapa. Next base: position 14,896 of record VWZN01015689.1, on the reverse strand, counting down.
ACCTTGTGCCCCCAGCTGTGCTCTTTGCATACCCAAAGCCCCTGACCCCCCTCTGGGGGTGTGACCCAGCATAGTTCCCAACCCCAGTGCCACCACAGGAGCATTTCCTTGTCCAAATGCAGCCAGTGCCAAACCCGTCTGGCATCGGGCATAGCAGAACCATGATGGCCTAGATCCTGCCACTNATGGGACGATCCTGGTGTTGTGGGGACGCAGTGGCCCCAGATGAGCTTCCGGTGGAGCAGTGTGACACTGGGTGGGCTACCAGAAATTTAGGGGGACCATCTCAGTGCAATTGCTGCTCAGCATCATCCTGGAGGAATTCCTGCTCAGTTGGCCTTGGCTTTGCCAGAGCGGGTGACGAGTGGCAGGTTGTGGGTGACAGGTGACAACAACACCAAGAGAAGCCAGTTCCGCCCTGGGCGTCTCTTCCGCTCGCTGAACCCCGGCAGGAAGTGCAGTGGGTGCAGAGCCTGGCTCGGGGTGCTGGTGCCGTTACCGGAGCCTCACGGTGTCCCCACAGCTGTCCCCACCCTGGTGCCCCCACTGCTGCCCCAGTGCCACCGTGATGGGTGACCAGGCGCCGGGGGGCCCACAGCGGGCCTGGAGCAGGGCGTTGCAGCTGCTGCACTTGGGGAAGGTAGGCAGCACCCAAGGGTGCACCCAGCCAAGGGACAGGGGGGTGTTTTGGAGTCACCCCTTGCCAGGCTCCCCCTTGGATTTCCCTGGGGGTGTATGGGCACCAGCGGGTGCCACAATCCCCATCCCAAAGCAGGGAGGGGCAGCCAGCTCTCCCCAAGGGTGAGAAACCCCCAGGAATGCACCCAGGGGAGAAAGAGAAGTGCTGGGGGGGCTCCATGTCAGGGTCCCTCATTGCCACCCCTATGTCCCTCATCCCCAGGAGAGTGGACTCCCGGGTGGTTTCTGGCCCTGCTCACCATAGCGGGGGGTTGTGGGGTAATGGGGGGAGGATGAGGGATGTCTCACCCACTCTGCTGCTGTCCCGCTCTGATCCAGGATGTCCCCAAGGACAATGCATCCACTGTCACCTCCCTCGGGGTGATGGGCAGGGCTGGAGTTGGGACCTTTGTCCCTACAGTCATTAGTGAGAGACTCGGGCTGTAGAACTGGGGAGATCAAAGGGTGACAGGAGGGGATTCCCTGCTGGTGGCACCTTCCTGGTCCCAGGGGACACATCCCCCTACACCAAGCACCCCCATGGGTGGGGGTCAGTCAGGCTGGGGTGTGCTATTTTGGGATGTGGTGATGCAACTGTCTGGTTCAGCATCCGGCTCTGGGCGGGAGGCCGGGGCTGTGGGTGCTGGACGTGTCCCAGGATGCTGGGGTGCAAGCATGGGTGAGATGGGTGTGAGTTTTGGGATGCTGTTTCTGGGGAGGTGGGAGCAGAAGCTGGGGATGCAGGGGATGAGCAGGTTGGAGGTGTTGGAACCACAGATGTCCGAGGTTGTGGGTGCTCATGGTTTGAGTGCTGGTGCTGTGGGTGCTGCACAGAGCAGGTGATGCAGGTACCAGTGATGTGGGTGCCAATGATACTGGTGCTGTATCCAGGGTATGATGTAGGTACCAGCGATGCAGGTGTGGACGATGCAGGTGGTGCAGGTACCAGGGATACTGGTGCTGGGTGAGTGGGTGCCAGGGACACAGGTGTTCATGATGTGGGTGACACGAGTACTATTGATGGAGGTGCTGATGATGTGGGTGCTGGTGATGCAGGTGACACAGGTACAGGTGCTGCCGGTGCTGCTGCAGGTGCTGCAGTGGGTCATGCAGTGCCAGTGATGTGCTGGTTGTGAGGGTGCTGCCAGCAGCAGGAGCAGGTAACACAGGGGCTGGCACTGGGGACCTCCATGTGCTCATTCCTGTGCCAGTGGGTGCTCCCTGCCCCACTCAGGGTGCTGTGGGTGCCCCTCTCCAGCTCCTGGCCTACTATACCCCATCACTGGCACCTCCTTCCCCACACTTTTGGGGGCCTGGGCAGGGGGTGACCCAGCAGCCAGGGCAGGATCCGGCTCCTTGGCACCTCACCCACCTGTCCTCACCTGGATCCTCCTGAACAGTGGGAACATCCCAGGAATGCCATCCCAGCTGCAGTAGTGACACATCCGTGTTCCCCCAGGCACACAAGGAGTCAGAGAAGACACCTGATCCCATCTACCTCAACATCCAGGAGCTGCGGGAGGAGGCCACGGCCGCCAGCTCGGCCCCAGAGGAACCTGGCGGCCCCGTGTCGGACTGGGAAACCCACACGGACACGGACAGTGGACATTTGTTTTATTATAACCCGGTGACGGGTGAGACCACGTGGGATTGTCCCTTCGGGCAGGTGGCCGATGGAGTGAGTCCTGCCGCCTCTCCCGCCTCCTCACTTGCACACAGCCCGGATCTTCCCGAGTGGGAACAGCACGTGGATGAAGGAAGCGGACAGACTTTTTTCTATAATTCAGTGACAGGTGAGACGTCGTGGGACCCCCCCACTGCAGGAGACACAGGCAGCCCCCGGGAGTTCCACCCTGGGGGGACTCGGTACAGTCCCATGGAGCAGAGGGTGAGCACCCGGCGAGACACGGGGATGGGGGCAAAGACAGGGATGGGAATGGAGATGAAAAAGGGATGGGATGAAAATGCAGAGATTTGGACTGAGAAAGGTGTGAGAGATGCAATGGAGATGGAGATTGGGATTGAGATGGAAAGAGATGGAGACAGATGGAAATTGAGATGATGACAGATGAGGCCATATGGACAAGGGTGTGGATACAGGGGTGTAGGAAAGGATGAGAATGCAGATGGAAACAGGGATGGGACAGAGATGGAGACAGGGATGAAGATTGATAAAGGATGGGAGATGCAATGGAAATGAATATGGAAACAAAGATGGAGATGGGAGATGAAGATGAAGACAGAAGATGGAGATGAGAACAGATACAGGGATGCAGAAAGGGAGGGGAATGGAGATGGAAATGGAAATGGGGATGGGATGGAGATGGAGACAGGGATGAAGTCGGGCATGGGAGACAGGGATGGGAGTGAAAAGGAAGGTGAAGATGAAGATGGAGATGGGAATGCATACTGGGATGGGATGGAGATGGAAACAGGAATGGGAATGGAGATGGAGACAGGGATTGAGATGGAGATGGGAATGGAAATAGAGAGGGGAATGGAGATGATGGAGATGGGGCAGTCCCCAGCAGGGTGAGCAGCACAGGGATGCAGATCTCTTGGTGGAGCACAAGATCTTGAACTGTCTCTTCTCTCCAGCCACCCACTCCAGAAACAGATTATCCTGACCTGTCTCCAGATGAGCTGGAGGGTTATCCTGAGGAGGACTATTCACCCATGGGCTCCTACGATCAGGGGGCCTCTCTCTGCCTGTCCCCAAGGTGCCCCGAGGAGCTGGGCTCACTCCCAGGCTGGTACGGGCGCAGCCACCCTGAGGGAATCATGTTCTACCCCGAGCACTTCGCCCCTGACATGGTACGGGATAGGGATGGGAACAAGGATTGGGAGAGGGCTGAGGATGGGGACAGGGAAAGGGCCAGGGAATGGAAGAGGGATGAACACAGGGATAGGAACTGGGATGGGGACAGAGATGGATTATGGACAAGGACAGGGATGGGGATAGGATCAGGGACAGGGATGCAGATGGGGTGAGTGCCAGGGATAAACATCCTTACAAGGCTCCGTACAGAGCAGGGGGTGCAAGGGCTCTGGGGTGCCGTGGGTGCACAGCACAGCCCCCTCCTGGCAGGGGCACGTTGGGCATCACCTGACCCCTCCCTGCCCAGGTGCCATCGGGCGGCCGCCACGAGCGGGCCAGCAGTGGCTCCAGCCAGGACAGCGGGCTCTTGGCCTGGCACGGCACCATGTCACCAACACTGGGCAGCAAGGAGGAGAAGGTGAGCACCCAGGGAGGGGCACTCAGCCTGCCCTCATCCCAGCACCAGGGAGAGCAAATTTGACCCCCCCCACCTTTACTTTCCAGTTTAAAAGCCTCGAAAAAGCTGGGGTGCTTAACCGGACCAAGACAGTGGACAGAGGGAAGCGGCTCCGGTAAGAACATCCCGGTGTCCCCTGCCACTGGAGACAGGAATCCAGCAAGGGGGAAGGGGCTGTTCTATCCCACTGTGTGATCTCTGCTGTCCTCCCCAGGAAGAACTGGAGCTCCTCTTGGACGGTGCTGGAAGGAGGAATCCTCACCTTCTTCAAGGACTCCAAGCACTCAGCTGCCAGTGCCTTGGTAAGAGCCCCAATGGCCTTGGGACAGAGCAGCTCCCATGGGATGCGACCAGTGTCCATGGGAACGGGCCAGCACCCATAGGACAGGGCCAGCACCCATGGGACTGGACAAGGACTCCCAGGATGTTGCCAAAGTGTGTAGGATAGGGGCAGCACCCACAGGGAACATGGTGCTAGCCTCACCTCTGGGGTGGGGTTCAGGGCTCTCTCTAGGGGGTGCAGAGGTTCTGGGGAAGGGGGACCATGGCCAGCACCCACAAAATGGGGCCAGCATCCACAGGATATAGGATCCCACAGGATAGGACCAGCATCCTTAGGACAGGGCAAGGATCCACAGGATGGTGTCAAAGCTGCAGGATGGGAGCAGCACCCATAGGATAAGGCAAACATCCAGGGGACAGGGCCAGCACCCACAAAACAGGACCCTCAGCACTGTGGGGGGGAATCAGCACTTGAAGTATGGGACCAGGACCCACAGGCCAGGGCAGGTGCCCTGCACAGGGACCCCAGCACTGGAACATGTCTGCTCAACCCCCAGCACATACACACTCCCTGCAAGGGGTGCCAGTATCAGAGCACCCGGAGCTGGTGGGAGCCAGCAGGAGGAAGCCAGCTGGCCTCAGTCCCCCCCAGGTGCAGTTCCCCCTCCCGGCAGTGCCCAGCAGCTGCTGCCGGATGCAGAAGTTGCCCTGGGTCTTGCAACACCCTGTGGTGACAGCGATGGGGGCAGGGGGAAGACAGGGGACCCACAGCCGGGGGAGACAGTGCTGGCCTCACCTCGGAGGTTCAAGGCTCTGTCTGAGGGTGCAGAGGCTCCTGGAGTAGAGTGAAAAGCACCAAAGTGCTTTTCAAGCACCAAGTGGCCAAAGCACCCCAAAACTCAGGGCACGGGGAGACGCAGTGGATCTGATGCTCTCCTCTGCAATATCCCCCTCCTTGGGGGCAGCCACCCTCTCTCTTCCTGCAGTGTCACTGAGAGGGACTCCAAAGCTGAAGCTCCCCAGGGCCCCAGGGGAGGGTTGGGAATGTCCCTTGAGGTGATGGCAGCTGTAGGAACTGGCTGTACCCAAGCTGGTGGCCATGACCCTCACCCCACCACAGTAGTCCTGTGTCCTGCAGGGGCCATACGAGGGGACAGAGGGGTCCCACAGAGGTCATCTGGCAACCTTGCCTTTCTGGAGGACGGCAGCCCACACTCCCAGCAGGATCCTGATGTCCCTGTCACCTCTGGGCAGGTGCCACCCTCATCCCCTTGTCCCCACAGAGGCACCCCAGCACGCTGACCACCCCTGAGCACACGGTGGAGCTGCGTGGGGCCACCCTCACCTGGGCCAGCAGGGACAAGTCCAGCAAGAAGAATGTCCTGGAGGTGAGCAGGTGACAGCAGGAGGGACGCTGGTGACACCCCAGCGATCTACATGTGGCTCACAGGGCAATACCACTCCTGCCCAGTTCATCCCAGCAGTGCTGCAGGGGATGAAGTGGGGACACTGGGGACGTGCCAGGGTGGGAGTACAGACTACTGCACTGCCAGTCACTGGTGGGCACAGAGAGGTCGCCAAGGGACATCCTGGCTCCCAGAGGGGCTTTGCACAAGGAGGAGCCGCTCCAGCCCCCTGGCAAACGGCACTGTTTGGTGCCAGCAGAGTAGGCACCAGGCTCAGCCACATCCTGGTTTCCAAATTCGGGTGGTTGCAGCGGCCCCGTGCCCTTTCCCTGACCTTTGTCTGTTGCTCCGGCAGCTGAGGACACGGGAGGGCTCAGAATTCCTCATCCAGCACGATTCGGAACAGATAATCACCGCCTGGCACAGGGCCATAGCCGACAGCATCGGCCGCAGGGTGAGAAGGGCCCCCCACCCCACAGCTGCCCTGGAGCCAGGCCCCGGCATCTCACGGTTCCACTTCCTTAGGGCTCCGACATCCCCGGAGAGGAGGAGGCCGAAATTCGGGCTGAATTCGGCTCCCGGGAGAAGCTGGGGGGCGGCGAGGAGAGGAGGGCAGGTGAGCACCAACACCCGGGATGGGCACGGAGCAAAACCACCCACCCTGCGGGTCCCGGGACGAGCCGAGCGCGCCCCGGTCGGAGCCTCAGGATGGTGCTGATGGTGCCGTGTCCCCAGCAGCGGCCGGGCAGGTGACGTGCAGTGCCGAGAGTGACACCAGCAGAGTCCGGAACAAACTCCGCAAGTTCCTGCAGAGGAGGCCGACGCTGCAATCCCTGCGGGAAAGGGGCTACATCAAGGGTGGGTGTGTGGGGACTGGGATGGGGCTAGATCAAGGATGCGTCCTGGGATGAAGGTCAATTCAGAGTGGGTGCTGGAATGGGGCTGAGTCCCTCAGGATATCTCCAGGCTGGAGTGGGTGGGGACAGCCAGGGATGGAGTTGGGACAGCCAGAGATGGAGCTGGGACACCAGGTTGAGTGACCAAGCCCAGCCCTGACCAAACATGTTGGTGATGGGCTCAGGTGTGTCCCATCACCTCCAGCCACCCTGTTGGGACACTCTTAGGGAACAAGACCCTCTGTCCCCAACCCTGTCCCCCAATAGCTGTGCTCCTGGTGTCCCCTGGCCATGCTCATGTCCCTGCTGTGTTCCTAGACCAGGTTTTTGGCTGCTCACTGCTGGTGCTGTGTGAGCGGGAGCGGGGGACGGTGCCACACTTCGTCCTGCAGTGCATCTGGACCGTGGAGAGGAGAGGTACACCCTGGGGACAGGGACAGTCTGGGGCACCGGGATGGGGAGATAGGGACAGCTCTGGGGACAGCCTACATGGGATGTCTGTGTTTTCCTTGGAAGCCCGGTGCTGGCTGCTGTGGGCACCAACACAGCACCATGTGCCACCTGGCTGTGGTCATCCTCCAGGGGACAGCAGGAACGTGTGGGGACCCAGAGTTTCCTCAAGGGTGTCTAATGTCCCAGGGTGGATTGTTTAACTGGGAGCTTTCCCCCATCTCCATCTGCCCAGGTCTGGACATTGATGGGCTGTACCGGGTCAGTGGCAACCTGGCCACCATCCAGAAACTGCGCTACAAGGTGGAGCACGGTACGGTCACCTGTGGTGAAGTAGGGGACAACAGGGTATAACCCCCTTCAGGGGTAGAGGGACAAGGCTGGGGTTGGGGAGGGGGCAGCTGGGGACTCCCACCCATCCCTGGGGGTCTGGACACCTGAGATGTTGCCCTGCCCCCAGATGAGCAGCTGGACCTGGATGATGGGCACTGGGAGGACATCCATGTTGTCACCGGGGCACTGAAGCTCTTCCTGCGGGAGCTGCCAGAGCCACTTGTCCCCTTCAGCCACTTCGACAAGTTCATCGCTGCCATCAGTGAGGGACAGGGACAGGGAGTGGGACAGGGAGTGGGACGGGATGGGATGGGATGGGACGGGGTGGGATGAGGATAGGTGTGAGATGGAATGGAGACAAGGATGAGAACTGGGATGAAATGGAGTTGGGATGGGGAAGGGTATAAGCATGGGGTTGGGGACAGGAATGAGATAGAAAAGGGATAGGAATGGAGACAGGAACTGGGACGGGATGGTGATGGAGATGGGCTGAGAATTTGGGTTAGGATGGGGACAAGGATTGGATGAGGATGGGAATAGAGGTGGGGACAGGGATGCTGTGACTGCTGGAGCCAGCACCCCACCGTGCCCTCCCTCCTTGGCAGAGATCCAGGACCCATCCCTGCGGGGCCGCTGCATCCGGGACCTAGTTCTGTCCCTGCCACCCGCCCACCAGGACACCATGAAGGTCCTTTTCCGCCACCTCTGCAGGTGACACTCCCTTGTTCCCCAAACCCAGCCCAGTGCAGGAAGGCAGAACATGACTCTGGGGACAAGTGCCAGGGTCAGGGCCGTGCTGGTGACACATCTCCTGTCCCCGCAGAGTGGTGGAGCACAAGGAGGAGAACCGCATGTCTGTGCAGAGCGTCGCCATCGTCTTTGGCCCCACGCTGCTGCGGCCGGCCAGTGAGGAGGGCAACATGGCCATGCACATGGTCTTCCAGAACCAGGTGGTGGAGCACATCCTCAACCACTATGGATACATCTTCCCAGAGGGATAAACCCTGGGGACACACGAGGACAAGCCCAGGAGTGGAGACTTGATGGAGCAGTGTCTCCAGGAAGGACTTGGCCATGTGTCACCTCAGTGTGGCTCCATGAAGGGCAGCATGGTGACCCAGCTCAAGGGAGGGGCATCCCAGTGGGTCCTCCTTGGCCACGCTGTCCCACCAGGGCCAGATCTGGGGGGTGGAGCCCCAAGGGGTGTGTGGGGCTCGGTGGGGTCCCTGTGGTCAGTGGAGCCCTGCAGTGCTCAGCTCCCTGAGCTGGCATCCCCAGGGTGGGAGCAGGGAGTGTCCAGGCAGGCAGTGCCTGCCGGTGGCACCCGCGGGTGGGCAGGGAGAGGCTGGGCAGTGCCGTGGCTGGAGCCCCCCGCCCCAGGCCCAAATAAAGAGCCCATTCAGACACAAAGGTGTTGCTGGCAGGACATGGGGACATCCCAGGGACATGGGTGGCACAGCAGGGGCTCAGTGCTCCTTGGTGACCCTTAGGGACACCACAAGGCCTTTGTACCCCATGAGGGTGAGGGGACCTGAGACTGCAGGACACGGCAGTGACCTGGGACATCATTACTGGCTGGCATCACTGAACATTGTCACCACAAATGTCACCACAGACAGACATGATGAGAGCTACATGGTCATGGGACACGAGTTCCCATCATCTCCTGGGGTGGGGACACTTTGGGTCATGATGGTGACGAGCTGGGACACAACCAGGACTGGATGGGATGCAAAAAGGGCGGCAAGGGGCATGACTGAAGTGCTTTGGGACATAATGCAGACAATAAAGGGCATGAAAGGGACATGAGGAGGAGATGTGGGGACATGGGACACATTTCCCTTGCCTTGAAACAGTAAGGACAGCACATGGCAGCAGTTTGGGACACGGATGGCTGGGGTACAGAGGAGACACTTGGGGACACAGCAAGGGCGCTTTGGAGTGTGGTGGGGATGTAATGGGGCCAAGCTGGGCTGCAGTGGGGACACTTTGGGACAAGGCAGAGACATTTTAGGGTGCAGTGAGGTCATTTTGGGGTACAAGTGTTTTCACGACACAATCACTTCAGGAGTGCAGGGATGGTGGTTTGGGACACAATAGGGACAATTTGTGATGCAACTGGGAAGCAAGGAGACACAACTGGGGACAGGAAAGGGACTGGAATGATGGGGATAATTTGGGGGCGCACGGGAATACCTTGAGGAACAAGACTGCTTCGAGGGTGCAGCAGAAACACTTTGGCACAGAATGGAGCCGCTTTGGGAGGTGCTGGGGCCACTTCGGAGTAGAAGAAGGTGCTTTGTGACAAGAGAGGATCCTTCAGGAGTGCAGTAGGAGTGCTTTGGGACATTTTGGGACACTTGTGGATGCATGGAACGCATTAGAACTTTGGGAGGCGCTGGGGACCCTCGGGGCACTGCGGGGCGGGAGGGGGGCGGTGCCGGGGGCAGAGCCCGGCCGATCCCTGCTCCCACCCCGCTCCCTCTCTGCTCCCTC
>VWZN01015688.1:154349-172059 GCA_013396955.1 Regulus satrapa | reverse complement strand
AGAGGAGAGGAGAGGAGAGGAGAGGAGAGGAGAGGAGAGGAAGAAAAGAAAGAAAAGAAAAAAAAAAGAAAAAATTTTAGTATACAGGAATCAATTTAAATGGTCTACTTTTGCACCTAAAGCATAGAAGCTAGTCTTTTTGTTTATTTACTCATTTTCTATGGTTGGTTTTTACTTTGTAGAATATCTTGTCTTGTATACAGTCAAACGTAGGGAAAGGCAAATTAGTTCATGTAAGTAGCATATTCAACCTGTCCTAGATGCTAAGGGTACATATATAGCTTCCTTGTAATATAATAAATTGTAATCACAACATAATGTATAATTTTAAGACTATAATAATATAATATAACAATACCAGAACATATATGTAGGGAAGCATCTTTTTAAACCGAGGAAGGAGTGATATATAAAGCATAAAGGAGCGCAAAGGTTTGAATTGACCAGCTATTTTAAGCTAGCTTCTGTTATTTTATGCCTTTTTTAGTCTTACAATAGCATTTGAAATATCATTGTGCTCTGCTTCAAAGTCAAGTCAGTGATGCCATATATAAGCACATTCCTTTCACCATTTTTGAATATGGGTTCAACCAATTTTGCTGGGGCAAGGCTCTTAGGAAGGATAAGCAGGAGTGCTCTGATGACCTTGTCTCTACATGCATACATTCTCTAGAGCATGTCACTTCTCATTTGTCCCAATCACCCTGCTCCAATGCAGTATGTTATTTTCCCACTGTAGGATGAGAGAATGCAGATGTCAGGACTGCTAGACATGATCATTGTTCCAATCACAGAAATTCACTGTTTGCACCTCTTTTTGAACAGCTGTAGGATTTAGGATGATCTGGCAGTTTCCAGCTCCCTGTTATGATTTTTTTTTTTATTCATTGTCAAGCATGTGTGTGTGTGCAGGTGTCTTTTATGATGGGATCATGTTATGATGGGTGAGCCAATAGTGAGCAAATGGATCACTATTTGGAAATTATTGCTCAAGCTAAGCTTGTACAGCCATCCTAGCTAAAGATAACATTTAGCTCTCCTCACACTGCCTGCATGGCCCAAATACATTTTCAAAGTGTCAGTCTTGATTTCTATCTTTATCTCTGCCCTTCCTAATCTCTGATGCATGTAGCGGACACCATGAAATGGATTTTTCTTGCATTTGAATTTCACTGATTTCCTAAATCCTGTTTGCCTGGAGGCAGAATGACAATGCGATTATCTTCTTTTCCTCTTGACTCTCAGAGGTAGTGCTCAGGACAATGCTATATGTAGTCACTTAAACGTGGCCAGACATACTCCCCTCTATGGCCAGTTCTTCCCTTAATCTTCTTTTCCTTTCCTATTTTTATAAAAACTTCACTGCTTGTACTCACTTTCTTGTGCCCATTCAGTTCTTTCTGCTGCTTGTCCTGAGTCACTGCTCAGATCATCTTGTCTACTGAGAGCAGTGGCCATGCCACAGAGCTGCTGCCAGCCCAGACAGCTGTATTGACTGAGGATGTGAAAAGCTCATCCCACCAAACTGACATCACACTGCTCCCACAGCTCCTGTGAGCTTGTTTGTTTATTTTTTTAGTTGATGTCAGAGGCATAAAAAGGCAGAAGGGCTTTTGCAGGATTTGGATCAGAGCTGGAGATGGAGCCTGGTTTCTTCATATGTCATTGTGGTTACAGAGTATTCACACCTGAAATCTGTCATGTGGACAAAGTTTTTGAATAAAATCCAGAAACAGGACACATGCTTTTACATCAAAGGTAAGCACCAGATTCAAAACTGCAATTTGAACTCCTTTCTTTTTCCTCCACTCAAAGGGCAGCTGCTCAGTCTTCAACCGATAAATAAATTTTATTTCATTTTAACTTCCAGTCTCCCTGGTGCATAGAGTTTTGCCTTTTTTATACGACCAGGTTAAGACAACCTTGGCATAGTTCAGTAGTTCAGTGCCTAGATTGAATTGGTGGCCAACAAGGATCCATCAGAAGGAGAAGTCAGTCTTCTCAGAGCATTCCTAAGACACAGCAAAGGGATTATTCTGCTTCAAAAACATGGTTATGGCAACTGCTTTCTTTTGAGGGTAAGTTTGGAGTGAAAAATGTTTTCTCTTTCAGAAGAGAGCCTACTAAACACTGGCAAGGAACGGGGAGAAAGAGATCTGTCCTGTAACATACATCTTTTTAGAAAAACATATTATTGCGCTTCAATGTATTTAAATGAAGGAAGGACACTTTCTATTTTTCCTCTGAATGTTATATCATGGTGAAAAAAGGCATCAAGATTCGATGACTTAAGAGAAGGAGAGGAAGAACACTGACAAGGGAGCATTTTAGCCATACTATTTACTGGTCCTTGCTGCTATAGGTATTTTGTCAAAGACAGCACAGAGGGTAAATGTTACAGTCCATCTGATCAAGCAAAGGAAGTGGGTGATGCCTTTGATCAGGGAGTTGAACTTTAAAGTTAAATTAATAAAAGGTCAGAGGCCTATATAAATTGTTCCAGCTGGAAAGCAGAGCTGTAAGGAAAGTGATTTTTTCCCCTAGGTACCAATCATCACCTAAATACAACTAAATGGACTGAAATGTGGTTTGTTGTTTTTGGAAGGTTTTTTTACCCTGGTTCTTGTCCTGAGGCAGCCAAGGAAGATAACATGGAACAGTTGGATTTCTTTAGTATTTTTTCAATAACATAAGTTGCATTTTGTCTGTGATTGTTTTGATGCTTTGGGGATTACCAGTGCTACATTTATGCTGAGTCAAAGCTCATTCTTAGGCCTTCAAACTGTCTAGTGCTTCAGGGCTGCTGTTGCATGTATTAATTTTTAGTGAACCCATCCTCTAATTATAGTGCAGACACACAGCAGTTCTCTGGACTCTGTATTAAACTTTGAGTAAAATCCTCATTGCCTCTGTAGGAACATAGCTACCAGGAAACTCAGGGGACTACCAAGTCAGACCTGTGAACATTTCAAAATTTGAAAAACAGTGTGCTCCAAGGAGCCTGCATAAAATCTTGCACTTGGATTCAGCTGATGTTACCATGTCAGCATGGATTGCTTGAAGGAGGAGAGAGCAGCGATGCTTTTCTATTTCTAAACGTTCTCTTTTACATTTGTTTAGTTTATGCAGCATAGTTTCACTTCAATCTATGCAGTGTTATACCGTTGGCATGTTGCTTTCACTATTCACTTAAAATAGAGAATATTAAACAGGGAAAGTAAACTGCGACAAGGGATACAGATTTTTCCCCTTATGTAAAATTACAAAGCAATTAATATGTATATAATCATTTTTTTACCTGTGACATACAATGAATAGATCTTTATGTCTCTGTCATAGCCCCCTAAAATGCTACAGCCTCACAAATATTCTTATATAAATCAAATTATGCAGAATCTAATATTTTCCCATTAGCAAAAGAGAAAGATGCCCCTTCTCACAAGGAGTGGCAAAAAAAAAAAAAAAAAAAAAAAAAAAAATATTCACAGTTCATTAAAAATATTAAAGCTGTATTTTTTAGACTGGAAAAATAAGAATGCCATAATAAAAACAAGCAGCCTAGGAAGGAAACAAAGCATACTTTCAACAACTGCTCTCTTGTACCCTCTATGCGTTCTTCTGCAACAACCATCATCCAAATAGCTGAAGGGTTTCCTTTAAGCCTCTGCCTACATATCTTTTTTTATCTTATTTCTGTATTAATTTACAAAACCTGTGAAAGGAAATGTAATGACACCAAATAACAGTAGAATTCCCATTCTGCAATATTTTCCCAGGAAGTTAGTGTCTTATTTTGTACTGTACTCAGTACACTATTTGATCAAGTAGTTTGAACAGTCAAACACAGTGAAAAGTTCATTAAATATATTTTAATGAAAACATATGTTGACAGAACAGTGCCATCAAGTCAGTGTATATCTTTGAATACCTCTGAAGCTTCACTGTACATACCAACAATTCAAAATAAGAAGTAAAATGTGCAAAAATGAATTTTCAGTTGAGTCTAGTGAGACAGGCATCAATCCTATTTTTGTCTCTTCTTTTGGGTGATCTGAATATGAATGACTTCATTTTCCCTCTAAAAATATGTTCTGAAGAAGACAATTCCTAGACCATTGATTCAAACAAAATTCAGTAAGTGATTAAACAGTGACTTATACTATATCCCCTGCAATATCTAAGTGTGGCTCAGGAGTGCTTCTGGAGAAGCCAATGTCCAAATAATTTCTGGACTGAATTCTTTCTCCTTTCTAAGCTTGTACTACCTGTGAACCCTAACGCCCAATAAGTTATTTGAAAGCAGATGTGACAAGTTCGTATCTAACATTTAAATTGTTAGACTCTGACTAAATGGAGCATAGTTCTTACAGGTTCTGTTCCCTGGCAATTTTCTGTTTGTCAGATTTTTGTATATGTGCATTTATTTTAGAACCTACTTTTCACTGTTTGGTTAAGCCATAATTGCTAAGCAAATACATCCTTTCAGTTACCATAACACTGAGCTATTGTTTTGAAAATTTGTGCCGCTTAATTGACAAATCTAAGATTATTTCATCTGCTGTCTTTTCCAGCAACACAATGGATTTTGCTAATCATTGTTCTAAATTTGCTTAAGAGATAATAGTTAATATGAGCTCATTCAGCTTTGCCATCTATCATGCAGCCATGTTGAGTGTCCTCTTTAGTATGCAATATAATTAAATGTTGTCCTTGAGAAGTTTCCTTATTGCTTATTTTCATTCTCCTGTTATAATGGGAAAGTTTCACCTCATAAGCTTGATCTCCAGTCCCACATGAAAGATGTGTTTATTTACTGTGTTTTAAAATAGAAGGGATAAATTCCAGTAGGTAAAGTCCCTGTAAATATATTTGCTTTTAACTGAATAGAAGGGTTGGTACCATCATATGTTCCTGAGGGGCCAATTCTGGGTGTGCCCAATGGGTCGGATCACCCCTGGAGAACTGTCTCTGCACAGCCCTGCTCCTGCTCAGCTGCTGCATTGTGCTGAGGCACCTCCAAGGCCAAGGCAAGAAATGAAGCATCAGCAAGGTGCCTGGCCAGGCACAATCCTTGGCTTGTCCTCAGTGCAGCTGAAGGCACAGGCTCCAACTCCAGCAGGGCTCCCAGGTGCTTTGCCTCTCACTGCTCGTGCTCACACAGCCCAGCCACATCATCTCATAGCTGGTCTGAGCACCCACAGCTAGAGCTCCATGAAGGGCAGAGGCACTTCAGAGCCTGTTGATGCTCTCAGCGCCCCAGCAAAGAGTAGAAACAAAGATTGCTGAGGCTGCCATAAAGTGCTGTAGTGGTCCTGTATTTTATAGCATCTCTGAATCATTCCCACGGTGTTTCCACAAGGAAGTATGCAGGGTGCTAAAGAATTATCATGCTCTTCAGCTTCTCCTGCACAAGGCTGTAAAGCCAATAACAATATTAAACTCTAACTGTATGTAGAGCTAAGAATATCTTTAATTGTTTCCAAGACCACAATTCATAGCATCATGGAATCATAGAATCATGGAATTATAAAACCACAGAATTATAGCATTGCTTGAGTTGTAAAGGACTTTAATGATCATCTAATTCCAATCCCTCTGCTGTGGCAGATACCTTGCACTGGAGCAGTTTACTCAAACCCCCATCCAACCTGGCCTTGAACACTTTCAGGGATGGGGCATCCACAAATTCTCAGGCAAACCTGTTCCTGTGACTCATAACCCTCACATCAAAAATTCTTAATATCTAATCCATGCCTGCTGTCTTTCAGTTTCAAGCCAGTTCAGTTTGAAAAACACCTAATGACAGCCTTAACCTATAGCTACATGCCCTTTTGAAGAGTCCCTCTCCAGATTTCTTGTGAAACTCCTTTGAGTATTGGAAGATTTCCATAAGTTCTACATGGCACCTTCTCTTCTCCAGGCTGAAAAGCCCCAACTCTCTCAGTCTGTCCCCATAGGAGAGATGCTGCAGCCCTGATCATTGTTGTGGCCCTCCTCTGTACTCAGTACAGTAGCACCACATCTTTCCTATGTTGGAGGCATCAGAACTAGATGTGATTGTTGTTCTAGAAGTTCATTGACTAATGGAGTTTCTTTGCTTTTAGAAAACCAGAATTTAAGCAAAACTGTCTTTTTGTTTGTTTGTTTGTTTGTTTTGTTTTGTTTTTGCAGGTGCAACACATGCAGGACTAATACACTGTGCAAACAGAAATTACTTACAGCATGATTTTATTCTTCATCTTGTGTCCATACTGAGGTCTGACCATATTTTTTATACAGGCAGATTTGTATAAATATATAGAATTTATTGTAGTTTCATACAACATGATTTTGCTGATTAAAATCAGGGGGAAATGAGCAGAGAATCACACAATCAGTTTAATGAATACTTTGAGAAAAATTACTATTATAGGGCATGATGAAGAAATATGAGGAAGTGTTTGCAGGGAAAAAAAAACCAAAACTAACCATTAACAAAACATCTTAAAAGCACCAGTAGAATCAATATGAAATCACAAATCCATGATGTATAAAAACTTCTTGTTCTACAAGTGATCAAAGACCAAAATGGGGAGAGCTTGCATACATGAAGACAATTCCATTGCAATGCCCTTTCAACACTGTTTGCAGCTTCTTAAGTGAGAATTTAGCCTCTTCACAAAGACGTTCATTGAGTAACACCCTCTATTATGAAAAATAATTATAATGTACCATTAAATAGCAGAAACGTAAAAATGAAAGAAATTTAAAAAAAAAAAAACCCTGCATTTTTAATTTCAATAGCTTTTCTTCCTCCTTTGTACTTCTTGACAAACTAGGTAGAGAATTTTAGGTGTTGTAGAATATTTAGATTCATTTTTTCTGTTAATGTTTGCCTAAGTTATTGAGCAGAAGACCTGGTCTACAACATTTAGAGGCTTCTACTTCAATTTAGCCCCNTGACAAACTAGGTAGAGAATTTTAGGTGTAGAATATTTAGATTCATTTTTTCTGTTAATGTTTGCCTAAGTTATTGAGCAGATGACCTGGTCTACAACATTTAGAGGCTTCTACTTCAATTTAGCCCCTGACACACTTTCGTCAAACCAGTATGTCAAAAAGCATGAAAATTTAAGTGCTGAAACAACCTGCAATGATGTGTCACAGTCTCCTGGTCACTCTCAGATAATATTCAAGTCACATGCCTTTAAATAATAAGGGCAACAATAAAAGTATTTTCTAAGCCTTTATGAAGTCTTTCAAGTAAACACTCATATGTACTTGAATTTTCTAGGTAAATGGTTTGCAGTCTAAACAAAAAATGGGGGAGAAAAGTATTAATTGCTTCTGCTGTCTGGCCCGAAAAAGTAGGAAGATAACAGGCAAAGCTACACAATAAACATTTTCTTCAGGTGAAGTTTTTAGGTCCCAGTTCTGTGACAATTAATTAAATAATAATTTCTTCTGCATCTTCTATAGGAATTTAATGGTGGATTACCATCAACTTTGCTGTATTGTTTTGCTGTTTTATTTCATGGAAATTTGGAGCTCTAATTGATGGGGGGTTGCCATCAATTGTGGGTTAAACAGCTTCTGTGCCACTTCTTAAAAGAAAAAATACAAAAAAACTCCAAAAGCTCACAAATTAAGTCTTGCTTTTCACCTCCCAAGCCAATAATAGTTAATTTTCTTTCTCAAGGATAATAGATATATGATATGGACCAGAATCACAGTTGGCAATTGTATCTGTCTGGTTTTGTAGGTATCTATTTTTTTCAGGTATACTGGCAGCACAGTTTCTTAGGGTTTAGAACAGCACTGAGAAACAATAGCACTGTCTGCATGAAAGAGGAAATGTCAGATCAAACTGGGGCTGCCATTGATTCAAGAAAAAAATTGTGCGACAAAATTATGGAAAACAGTGATTTATTTCTCCTGATAGATGAAATGAAGTCATCACTAATTTCTCCCGTCAAGGAATATTTTTATTGAAACACAGTGTCTGTGCACCATTTTAAATTACAAACTTAATTTTAGTTTGGACTGGTCATTTTTTTCTGAATCCTGTGTCCTAGTTTGTACACAATTAAATCAAGGACAATCTAAATGTGTCTGTTATATGTGAGTTCAGATTCAATTGATTTAATGATCACAACTATGCACCTATCCTTACTGCTAGAAACAGAAAATTCATAAAGGCTTATTATTCAGACAGGAGAGCCTAAAGTTCATCTGCTTCCACAAGGCCCAAGAATAAATTTCAAGCCCATAAAACAAACAAGGAACCATAACACCAAGGGAATTTATAAAACTATCAAGGTGAAGTGATAATTAATGGTATTTTTTTGTAAAATACAGGTACTATCTGAATGTAATTTATAGACAATATATCATATGAAAAGGTATATTAACACAATTCAAATCTAGTTAATTATGATTCAGGTTCATTAAATTATAATTACTCAAATAGTTTAACATAACTGAGACTTGAAATTAATGATGGAGGATTGTTTCTGTCATGTATTTGCTACCCTTAGCTGAAGATACTTCAACTGCAGAAGAAGAGCTTTTGGGATTTCAGGTTATGTTTTCAAAATATTCACCTTTTCCTGACTCCATGAGAATTATCTCCATAGCTTCCTTACATTTATAATGTTATTTCTCAGAAATGTCTGTGTATTTCTGATGTGATCTCATCAGCAGTCAGAGTTCATTTGTGCATTTTTCCATGTTTTCAAAGCTAAAGTTCAGTTTTCTTTCCTTTCCACAAATCCTTCTAAATTTATGAATTCACTTTTGGAAGTACTTCAGCAGTAGCAGCTATGACAGAAATGCTACTGGCATTGCTGGGTATTCAGCACTTCCAAGCTATTTTATCTGGGTGCTTAAAAATAAGGGAGGCTTTGCTAGTAGTTCTGCCCTCTGTCTGTTTCACAGCCTGGCAAGGGGCAATGACATTCCCTTGCCAGGAACACAGGAATGGTACATTTTTTCTCCATAGGTGATTATATTTAAATTCCTTAATTCATTTACATAGAATAAATTTATTGGTTTCTTTCATTTCAACAACCAGAACAACAAGAAAAAAATTTAAAATCCAAAAAAGTTTCTTTGAACATATTAAACAATTTTACCAAATTCTATTCATATGGAGAAATACTTACAGAGAAGTTTATAGCTCTTTCCCAGTCTGAGAAGTGCTAAGTCATTGCTCATTAACCACCTAGGTTGCAGTAGTCACCTATTTAGTCTCAGGTATATTTTTTTCTAGTGGCATAAGACTCAGAAGAAATCTGAGTATTAGCAACTTTTCTTTGATCTGTCTTTGCATAAATGGGCAAAACGAAAAATACTATGAGCTGAGATTCTTTTAGCTTCATGGTTGGGTTCATAATCCCTGTTATCACAGGCAAGCACAATAAATTTGAGAAGGCAGATAAAACCAGGGTTTTTAAAGGTTTTCATTGTTTTTTCCACCTCTACAGCCAGGAGCATCTACAGTCACTCTCATCAGAGCTGTTAGTGCACCCTACCTAGCTACAATCCTTGCCTTCCAACAGTGCAGATGCTGGACAAAACACCAGTAAGGCTATAATAAACATCATCCTGCCTTAGGCACAGATGCGCACTACACATTCAAGCAGTCTTTTCTATCAAAAGCATAGATCTGAGCTGGGTATCATTAGCTAAAAGCAGGACAACTTCACTTGACCAGGGTGCTAATGAAAAGCTTTCTGTTATATATTGTGTCCTATTATTTTCCTTGGACCTTGTATGTGCCATGGAAGATCTTCCCAAGCTTCCTGCTGAAAGTTTTCCATAAAAAGCACACAGGAATCAGCAGACCAGGCTCTTTCATTATCTGTGACATGTACAAGTACATTTCACCTTTCCAAGAAATACTATTCTCCCTGCTAAAACAAGAAACATGGCACAATCTCCTAGGAGATTTCCAGAAGAGAACCAGCCTTACAAATACTAAGAGCAATATGTTGGTGGATTCCTTGAATCATAAAAATTAAGTGGATATTGTACCTCTAAAAACCTTGTTCTCTTGTAGAATGTTATGTGTCAGGTTTCATTTAGTCACTTTCTACTTGTTCTGCATTATGTCTTCATCCTAGATAGAGAAAGCAGAGTCTAGTGCTGAAAAGACTTTTGTTCAGGTTTCAGCAACAGAAAGAGAAAGGAATCTTGGGGTGCTGAAACTTCACTATCTCAAATAATCATTTTGTATAACAGAAAATATCTGCTTTCACAGAATGCTTCCTCATAGCCCACTCCCAGTGTTGCATTGACTATGTTTCCACAGCCTTTCAGCTACCTAAATTTTTAATGCAATTACAACAGTACTTACTCTTTACACAAGGTTCATATCCAAAGAGTAACATTGGAGAGAATCTGCTGAAATAAATCCCCCTACTCTGAAAAGCTGAGAGAACTTCTGACAATTTCTGTAAGATGCATCCTCTGTGGGAAAGTGCTTAGAGAGCAGAGGAATCTGGCTGGCATTGACTTCCCTTGCTTTAAAAAGTTCAAAAACACCAGCATAGAAAGATACTGAGCTAAGAACAGAATAGAGCTAATATTGAGATAGAAACAACATTTAATAAAACATCTTTGCACTGCAATTTATTGGACCAGTTGTGTTTAAATACTTAGCAAAATTAATTTAATTGCTTTATTACTACTACTACTACTACTACTACTACTACTACTACTACTACTACTACTAATAATAATAATAATAATAATAATAATAATAATAGTTATCTTGGTAGATAGAATTAACTTACTCTCTTCCTAACAATCATTTTCACTGACTGAGCTCATAAATGGAGGACAACAGTCAGCCTTTACATGGGATGAGCTGACAACTGTCATCAAGTCTGTTACCAAAGTAGAATTACAGAGTTCTCAGGAATGGAGGCATGTTTTTTCCATCCCAGTGAAAGGGCCATTTGGGGAAGTGATGACACTAAATGCAGTCTTATAGGCAATAATCTCTTCTGGCAGGCAATAATCAAAAGCCTTTGACAAGCAACAAGAAGGATCTTTAAGTGGCTTCTGACTTGGAGAATAAGGCTACTCATGACTAATCTATTTCCTGACAAAAAGGTACAATTCAAAACTCCTCAAAGTCAAAGGACTCAAACACCCTGCTTATGCCTTTCTGTGTTGTCCATCCAATACATACTGGGGTGGTTGAAGTCCCTCATTAGGATCAGGGCTTGAGGACATGAACACAGGGCTCCTGTCTGCCCATAGAGGGCCTCATACACTCAGTTTTATTCTGATACAAGCTGCCTGTACCAGAACCCCCCTATGATATCCCATTAATCCTGGCCAACATCTCTGTCTTCTCCTCATCCATCCCCAGGTGAAGCTCCATGCACTCCAGCTGGGCAATGACATAAAGAGCAACACCCCCTCCTTGTCTCCCCTCCTGTCCTGCCTGAAGAACCTGTATCCTTTTATTTCAACACTCCAGTGATAAAAGCATCCCACTACATCTCCCTGAAGATGTGCATGTGCATGTGCATGTCTGTAACTCCTGTTTATACCCCAATCTGTGTCTGTTTGCACAGAGGCCTCCAGTGAAGCTGAGTTACTGGCCGCAGTGATTGGAATGACCTTGAGATTATCTCACTTGGTTAGAGCATGGTGCTAGCAATTGCAAGGGCCTGGGTTTGATTTCTCTATGTGAAATTCACTTAGGAGGTGGACTTGATCCTTGTGGGTTTTTTGCAACTCAGAATATTTTCTGATTCTATGAATTTTTCCTGCTAATCTCTCTCCAGGCTCTAGGAATCTATTGCTGTGTTTGGGATTAATTGAGGTTCTGCTTCCTTGGTAACTTTAGTTTTTGTCTTGACCAGCTTGACAAATCTGTGTCTGAAGATAACACTTTGTCTTCTCTGACAGATAGACCCCATCAGCCCCGCAGAAAAGAGGTTTCTCAAAATAAGTCCCATGATCTAAGGAGCCAAACACCTGGCTGTGGCACTGGTCCTGTAACCATTTCTTAATCTGCCAGATTCACCTGGTCCTCTCAAATACTTTTCCCTCTGAGGACTGATGGAAAACCTAGCTGTGTTCCAGAGTCCCTTGCTGCTCCTCTCAGAGATCTAATCCCTGTTAGTTGTCAGGGTGCTCCTGGCAGTGTCCCTGGTGCCCACATGAAACAACAGCAGCACATAATAATCAGTGGATTGTATGAGACCTCAGACTCAGTGAGACCCTGACATAAGTCCCTGGTAAGCAGCACTCCTCTCTAGGGGAGGAGGTTAGTAAATGGGCTCCTCTGCACCTCTAGAAATAGAGTTGCTTACTACTATTCCCCATTACCTTTGCTTTGTTGTGTTCATTGTTACACAGGGAGCAGATCAGGCTGCCTTCCCAGCTCCACCATCTCTCCTGAGTTATGACAAGAAAGGTTGTGTTATATCCTCACCCTATGTCTCAACATAACTAACATTCTTTGCATTTCACATTTCAGAGTGAGTTATGTAATAGTTACCATCATTAGGTAAAGCCCTAATATATGAGAGATTTAGTAGAAGGTCTTTCCATTCTATATGCATACAGAAAGAATCAACTTTCAGCACGTTGCACAAAAATCCCCTTGATTAAATGTGTAGTCATAATTGCATACAGATCAAAGTGCTAATCATCCTGGCTGACAGCACCAGTGATGCAAAACACTAGTATTCCATCCAGTATTCCCTTTGAAAAATGCCCTCTGACAATGAAACACAGATATGCTTTGCATTTGCTGCCTTAATGGTTTTGGAGGTTCATAGAGCTGTATTTTTATTCTACAAGTTTTTCTTGGCAGATGTTTATCAATCAGCATCTTTTCATTAAGCTGGCAGCCACTGTAAAGGCCATTAAATCTCTGAGCAGTTCTGTCCTAGGCAATCTGTCCTTCAGTGCAGATCTTTGCAGAGATGCTTGTACTAAAAGGTCCTTGTAAAACTCATGGTCCAAAGCTCTAATTCTGAGATCTGATTCTAATGATCTCTCTGTCTAAAAATTCCTGAACGAGTGAAGAATTTATTATTTTAGCTTCTCCCTATAAAGAGGTATCAGGAAAACAGGAACTAATAATAAATTAAGTGATCTGGGATTCAGAGCCACAGTCAAGCAAGGAAAGATAATCAAATATTTTTTATGTTAAGAGTGAAAAAATAGGACTCCAGCTACACTGAGGTATGTTCATGTCAATGATAAACTGGCAGGCCTGCAGGCAGGGTACTGTATTTTTTTGGTACTCCATTCAAAGATTTTGTTTCTAAACAAGTATAAAAGGCCCAGCACTAAATCAGGTACCAGCAATGCTCAGAGCTTCTGGAGGACATTGTCATGACCAGACTCATGTGCTTTGATAGCTTGAATTCTTGTTACAGGTATTTCATGATAAGAAGTTGAAAGGCCTTTCCAGAGCAAAGATCAAGCCAGGAGAAACTAAAATATGAAAATATTAGAATATTCTGAGAATGACAAAAAAAAAAAATCTTTTCTTAGACCAGCTGACAGCTATAAAAAGCCTGAGCCTTTCCTCCAGATGGGAATCAAGAGCTTCCATTGTCTGATAAACACAAGTAGAGCAGAACAGGCAGCTTGCAAGAAAATAGGTGATAGGATCCTTAGGTCCCAGTCTAGGAAAAGGGCAAGAAATATGGTCTAAATAATGAGAAATACTGAGAAATTACTTCAGGATCAGAAGAGAAGGAAGAATTTTTTTTTTTATTATTTTATTTTTTTTATTGACAAAACAGTATTTCTTTGGTTCTCTTTTAGGTTTGTGACTTTAAGTATCTGGTAGAATTATGGCTTTTAGTTCCCAGGTTTGTCTTTTGAAAGTACTTTATAAGTTTCCTCTGAATATCAGACTGAATTGTCAAAGATTAAGTAACTAGCCTGTGGAAAAGTTTTTCCCAGTGGTGGCTGTATTTTTACATCCTGCTTTGATTGCATGTGTGAATTCTTTTTTAGTACACAGTCGGTGTGTTGTTTTATCCAAGTAATTTCAAGGATGCTGTTTTGCACACTACATGAAAGTGTAGAGTATACTTGTTTAGTATTTATTGTGAGCACGAATACTGTGATCTATGTGGCTATACATTATTAAATAGGATAACTAAAGATCAGCATACATGCCTCAAGAAATCTCACTCTCCAAAAATAATGATTTACACATACTCCAGTGCATTTGATCTGCAAAAGGAACTCACAAAATCCCCTTCATCATTCTGAAGATGATACTCACCAAAAATTTGCACTTTTTTAAGCAAATAAATCAGACCTGAATATTGCCATGACTTGTTACAATATTAACTAAACAAAATAAAACAGACCCCACTGACTGTACACTTATGCATCAAACATTTCACTAAGTAAATTTCAATTTATATTTGGTTTAAAATTGAAGTATGCACGAGACTTGAGCTTTTTCTATGCTGCACTCTGTATAATCAAATAATTAAATATGTACAACCTGTTCTGGAAGACAACACATCCAGAATATTCTCTGCCTCTGTCACCCCCACTACTCTTCTGAGCTTTCAAATACTTTTCCAAAGCATATCAAACTTCTTATCAAAAACAAGTTTTCTGTAAACCAGCATATATCATACAAATAAATAAATTGACAGCAGATATCCACAGGCACCATAATAAATGTCCCACCAATGACTCAACCTAGATCTGTCTCCTCAGATAGCCCTGACTCCAAGTTCTCTTCCTTTCCCATGTTATTCTCCTCCCAAGCAGTCCATCCATGTTTACTCTTTTCCCAAAGGCCCCATTTTTATTGACTCTTATTCAGTATACGTATGATCATTTTCAAAATTCCTACTTTTGTCAGAATCCCTATCAAACTAGTTTCATCCTTGTGTTCTTTATACTTTTCATATCAGTGTCTTGTTCTAAGCATCCCATGCAAGAACATAGGAGCAAGAATCAGTAGTTCTGGTTACAGGTTAATCAGATCATTGAGGATATGATGAGATTACACAAGTTTTATGCTACAATGCATAAATACTCACTGGAGAAAGATGGCCTGGGCCATCTAATATATTTTTGATTCAATGTTTGTTTTATTTTTTTACCATGTATTGTTTACCTTTAATCTCATAACACTTGCAACATAGCTCCTTTAGTATTGTTCTTTCTTATTATAATAATTTTATTATTGGAATGCTGCAGAGCACATTGTGTCTCATAAGGAAATAAGATAGAGAAGATTTTTGAGCTTCAGTTCAATGAGAAGCATTGGAAGAGTAAGAAAAAGCCTCACAGAATCAGAGTGAAGATAAAAATAATACAAGGTTTTTACTAGAATTACGAACAAACTGTATTCATATTCAATTTAGTAGATCAAAATCGTGGAAGATGGCTGTTCAAAACATTGGAACAAGGGGGGACATTGTCCCTCATTGGTTTTTCAATGTACAGGAGACATTGAACAGGTAGGTTACCTACAGGCAACTTTATTAAACAACACAGATTAGAATGTTCCAGCAGGACATGTCCCATGCAAGTCACCTTTTTCTTGTCATACCATCTCTCCTGTTTTATCTGTTTTATCATCCGTAGATGAGCAGGAGAGCTGGTGAGGCATCTAGAGAAAAAGTTTTATGAGGAGCAGATGAGAGATCTAGGGTTGTTTAGAGCAGAGGAGAGGAGGCTCAAGCAGGACCTCATCTCTCTCTACAACTATGTGAAAGGATGTGGTAATGAGGTCAGGGCTCTACTCTTTTCCTAAGTCACAGAATATAAGAAAGAACAGCCTCATGTGGTATCAGGAGAGGTTTAGACTGGATATTAGGAAAAATGTCTTCACCAAAAGGGTTGAAAAGAATCAGAGCAGGCTGCACAGGAAATTGATCTCTGGAAGTATTTAAAGTATGCTGAGGGCCATGTTCTAGTGGTGGACCTGACAGCCAGATTAATCCTAGATTAATGGCTGGATTTTGTAGTCTTTTCCAGCCTAAATGAATTTATTAGTCTATTGATATCAATATATGAGTGCTTAAAATTCTCCCATCACACAGGATGGAGAATAAAAAGATCTCTTTATTACACTAGCTGCAATAACCTGCTTTCACTGATAACATGACATTCATTTCTGAAAATTCTCTGTTGCAGACTAGGAGAGTGTGGCCTGCTGTCCTGCTCATACAGAGGAACCCTCTTTCCTGTATTCAGGGTGAAGTAAAGCACCTTGAAATTTAGCAGTAAATGCTGTGAAAGGACAATGAACAAGAGTGAAAGCTTGGGAAAGAGGAAGATTTTCCTGCCTTGTTAATCCATGCAACTGTTGTCTATTTCGGAGGCATCTCTTGGGGGTCTACAAGCTGAGGAAATAAAATGGACCATTAGAAGTAGTAAAATTTGTATGATACCAGCTTACCTATATGTCTCCTAAATGTTCCATACAATCACCTTTCCACATAAGAAGTTTTTAAAAGACATTCTCTAAAATGAAAATGGTATNACTTGAAAGGACAAGGGTCTCACAGAGTGCTGATTAAATGTAATATGCTACATGACAATGCACAAATGTGAAATGCTTCAGTGAAGAAGATGAACAACAGGTCCTTCACTGCACCAGAAAAGCAGATCATTCTTGCTGAGGTCCATTATC
The DNA here is from genome assembly GCA_013396955.1 of Regulus satrapa. NCBI lineage: Eukaryota > Metazoa > Chordata > Aves > Passeriformes > Regulidae > Regulus > Regulus satrapa. Next base: position 155,429 of record VWZN01015688.1, on the reverse strand, counting down.
ATTAAAGTTGTTAGAATTTTTGCAGCAAAACATTCAGAAAAAAAAAGAAGGCATATAATACCATGAAAGGGATTATCTAGATACCAAATATTCTAAAAGAGTAAAAACTCTGAATTACTTGCATTCATCAAAAACCATCTCTTTTTTTAGTCCCACTTGCTAACAGGTCAGCAAACTTGTCTGGGAATTCTGAGAAGTAACCTGAAAGATGATAAATAAAAGGTTCAACCATGAACGACATCCACCACAAACTGAAGGTCAATTTAAAGTAATGCTTTATTTTATCTATACCAACCCAGGTAGATTTATTTTCTATCCAGGATAAATTTGTCAGAGATTACCTAGTGCTACAAAATTAAGAGTTTGAAACAGCCAAACCAAAAGAATACCACAGTTTTACAAGTACAGATAGGTTCTGGTATTCTCTACCTTCAGTTCTGAATCAGCACTCAATAAACTTTCATGCCAAAGGATTAATCAAATTCATTATCTAGGACTGGAGAATTGATAATATTATTTTGTCATGACAGCTTCTACAGTCACTTGTGAATAAAGTCATCCATGAAAGCATCTGACATTTATCCAGAAGTTAATATCTATCAGTGTGAATTATTTAGTATTCATTGAATACTAAAAGAGATGGAAGAGAGTGTCATTTATTGTACTGCAGCCTGAAATACTATTAGTTAATTTTATGAAGATTGAACAGAGACTAAGAAGCATCACAGTGTGGTTTTACCCAAACCAGTCTCCAGTGTTGCAGAAAGTCTCTAACTTGCAATACACATCTAGAATCACATAATATCTCTAATTAGAATGGACCCATAAGGATCATCAAGTCTGACTCACTGTTTCTCACTAAAACTAAACCCTATGACTAAGAGCACTGTCCAGACACTCAATTCATCACCTGTTGTCCTGTCTCTGGTCTCCAGAGAGAGGAGCTCAGCACACCTCTGCTTCACTTGCCTGTTTGAGAAAGTAGCCCCTCAATCTTCTCTTTCCCAGGCTGAATAAACCAAATTGTCACTCTTCTTAAGTCTTGTCCTCAAGATCTTTCACCATCTTTGTTGCCCTCCT
>VWZN01015688.1:118231-139273 GCA_013396955.1 Regulus satrapa | reverse complement strand
AAAAAAAAAAAAAAAAGGTATCTCTATTCCCTAGACTTTCAGTAAACTACCCTGAGAAACTATTGGTTGACAAAAGCAGAGCTGGAACACAAAAAGCTTCCCTCTTTTATTATTTGTAACTTTAGCTTGCACTGCTGGAACAGTAACTTTCTCTCCCTTCCAAGGCAATCACAAGGGCAGATTAATTATTCTAGCTCCAGGCTTCAGATTTTTAACATTTAATAGTGCCGCATNACAGAATCTGCTGAGACCTCAAGCAATCCCTTGGCCCATGTACTGCCCTCTTAAGAAAGATCCAAAGAGCTCAGGTAAATGCTTTTGTCAAACATTGAACTGTCAAGAGTCAAAATGGGTAAGGCTTAAAGAATACAGACAGAAAAAAGGATATTTTAGTAAAGACATTTTGAGCTGAAAAAATCTCACACAAGCATTTTCTGTACTTGACAGGGTCTGTAGAAACAAACTGATTATTCTCAACCTTTTGCTGGTAGGATTTGTTCCAGTGATCTTGGATGTTTGTTAGGAACTACTGGTAGAAAACACAAATCTAAATATGTCAAAGTTCTTCACAGCAACTGGATGCTCTGCTGAAAAACACTCTTCATTTAAAAGACCAATAAAATTGTCTAACTCCCAGAAGATGCCTAGAAGGAACAGTTCCTTCTCCACATTGTTTAGCCTTTTGTTGGACAGGGTATTTTCTCAGTCCACCACAGCAACAGTATGACCCCTCTTGAGCCATCATTATTTTTCTGTTTTCTAACAAAGATAAGCTGAAGGCCTTCACCAACAAGGCCCTTTGCAGATATGTTCACTTTACCTAGGAAGCCTTCACTCATTGCTGAAATGTCAGGTCTCACTTCCAGTCAGTTTGAGGAGTCAGCTTCAGTAACATTTGGCTTTAAAAAAAAAAACCCAAACCAACAAAGCCCCTACAAACTTTGATCTTTTAATCCAAACTCATACCTCAGATTTACTTCTCATAACATCAGCAAAGCTGTTTATTATCCTTTTGTGTCACAGTGACTGCAAGCTTAACAGTACTGAAATTGCTATCCTTGACTTTGAGAACAAAGCTTGTATCCTGAGTTATCTTTTTACCTTCTCCTTTTTAGTGCCTAGTTCATCTGTTGCCCTGACCTTATACACACTTAGAAAACTGCTGAATGTAGGGACTGCACTTTTTGTCCTACAGTGTCTAGACATAATAAAAGCCATGATCCATAACTACTTCTGGCTTAGCAAGCTCTCATAGAGTCTAGATAAAAATCTAGCTCTAGATCCACTTATTCATATCTATCTAGATATCTGTTTATATGCATCTATTACATATCTAATGAATCCATGTTAACATTAATATCAATTCTTACAATTATTAGGAAAGACAAGCAAGGTGACAGAGCTTTCAAATTTCACAGAAAACCAGTAATTCTGATCAGGATTATTACTGAAGAAAAAGGCAAATTACTCAGCTTCTTAATATCTCAACTAGAGCAAGGAAAATATGAGTTAAAAAGAAAAATAACAGGCTCATCCTGATTTATTTGATAACACTAAGTCTATATTCATACCACAAATGCCAGAGGGTAGAAACCTGTGTAGCAAGAGCTTTACTAATTTCTTTTACTTATCATGGCACTGACTAACTGAAAACTTCTAAAAATATATTCTTCACTGAGTTTCCAGTACTTTTACAGGGCTGTTTGCAAGAGTTGCAAAATGCTCAAATGGATCTACAGAACTGGACAGTCTTCCAGTCTTAGAGGTGTCGTAGGTCGTCAAATAAAACCACATCTGGGAAATACAGATAGACTGGAAGCATAGTCTTCAGGTGGAAAGCTAGCATACAAAAAAAACCTAATTAATCTTGACTCAGCCTAGACACTGAGACAAAGGCCTTTGAGAAAATGACTTAATATCTTCTTGGGTATTGACTCACAAGATCAAAAGTAGAAAAATTATTTACATTATCAAAAAAAAAAAAAAGTATATATAAGTTGATAAATTGCTGTACAACTCTTAACCTAAGAGAGGGAAAGCAATCATGCCCTAGGACATACCATGAAGTCACAGTTCATCTCATGTAATAACCTGAAAAGATAATTGATCACAGAGTCACAAAATGGGTTGTGTTGAAAGGGACTGCACTGGGTCATTTGGTCCCACTTCCCTGCTCCAGCAGGGTCATCCTACAGCACACAGCACAGGACTGTGTCCAGAGAGTTCTGGAATATTTCCAGTGAGGGGTCTTGGAAATGCAGCATAATTGCAAGTAGCAATAGGGCGTGACAGACACTGGACCCGTACAAAGTGTTCTTCTTCATGTATCAGCACAGGTATTGTACACTACATATTTTGTTTAAAATATCATGAGGACAGGAAGTTGAGAAGACTGTGTATTTATGCATAGGGCCTCACCTCAGAGCCACACTCTGCAGCCTTTTGGTATGGAATGACCCAGCTTGCAAAGACATGTTGTGTAGGAGTTGTTTGTTGCCTTTTTTTTTTTTTTCTCCTCCTGGATGTTCTTTAATTTCTTTCATACAGTGGTTGTAAAACATTTCACTGCTTGAAAGAATTATTATGTACCAGACTATATTATTTTGTGCCCTAATAAAATCTAGCATAGGAGATTGATAACCTTTGGGTTCTTTTGGTAGTTTCACTAACAAGAAAAGTCTATGAAATCTTTTCCCCCTCTTAGCTCATAATCTAAGACTTTCCACATAGGTACTTTCTAAATTCTTGTCTTTCTTTTAAAGGTATTTCATGTACAAAACATTACTTTTTAAAATATGGCTGGCTTGTATCTTCAATGTGAAGGAGAAGTCACTACTGAAGTCACTGAAAAGTTGAGCGTAATAAAAAAAATCAATCTCATGTGGTTAGTTTAAAATATTAATGTGCAAAAACTAGAGTTTTCTTTAGAGCTAAAAATATCTTTGCTTCTTAAATGAAGGAGAAGGAAAAAAAATCAATCGAAATTAAATATTGATTTAACAAAAATAGGCAGTTAATTCTTTATGTACAATTCATAGATCCACCGTCATTTCTACAAGCAAAGTAATTAACACAAAACATGATTTTACAGATAGATTTCTCCTTTGAATCTTGTAAGGAAGGCTCAGGATTGCACCAAACCCAGCTCTCCATCCAGAGCCTGGTCCCACAGCCAGACACATGCTCTGTTGGCAAGGGCAGAGGGACACTCTGCACCTCTGTCCCTCCTGTTGGGGATGCAGCTGTTGATGCAGCTGAGCATCAACACTAATCAATCTTCCCTGCCATCTGTCCTACTACGTCAGGCACTGACATGACTAAAAGTATTGGCATACTATGTGATAGTCTTTGTTGCAGAGCTGGAGATGGCCAGCTGAAGCTGGTGACTTCTTTAATCACCACATCAAAATTCAGTGGAAGTCATTTGCCTGAGATGATTTGGCCAGCATCCCATTACAGATCATTTCAGGAGCTAAGAAGAAAATTATGATCTCCTCACTTGCAGACTTATGTTCTGCAGTGTAAGATATTCTCTATAAAATAAATGCTTCTTTCATTACACTCAGCTGAGAAAATCCACACACCCCAGCTTCCATCAATTAAACAAATTGAAGCAGTAGATTTAGCCTAGTTCCTCATTCATGACTGCAGAGCAATTGATGAAAAAAAAATCAGCCCTCAAGCTTGAAAAACCTTACCTCATTAAAAAAAAAAAAAAAAAAAAAAAAAAAAAAAAAAAAAAAANAAAAAAAAAAAAGCTAAGAAAGGCTTTAGAGACATTTAAAGGGAAATTTCTGCTGTAGTTGCAGAGTCACCATGCTTCCAGGCACACTAAATAACATGCTAGAAGAAACTTGCGGAAGGGCTAAAAGTCTTTAGTGATAAATTCTATCACCTAATTGAAGACAGATTTGGGATGGTTTTCTTGTCTCTAAAGGAAATCAGCCAATGTATTATTACACTTTCTCTACCCAAGAGGGTGGATCACCAAGATAAATATTAGTACTATAAGAATTATATATATGTATTAGTAGTATGAGGGGTATTATTTAAAGGTAATCCCTCTTTGGAGCAAAGAATAGCATGTCAAGTGGCAGGAGTGCAGGTTTCTAGCTGTATACCTGTAACCACTTAAAATGTGCAGATCATCTGTATGATTTTAATCCTACGTACATTAAAAACTATCCAGATTATTTTTATATGAAACCTTAGATTTTGGGTTTGGGGTTTTTTGGGGGTTTTTGTTTTTGGTTTTTTTTTTTTTTTTGGAAACTGACTTTGTATATAACACAACTGCACTGCTCTTAACTGTGTCTGAATTAGTCTGGAGGAAAATCTCCCTTTCTCAAAGATGGCACAAATTGATTCAGCTTTCCAGTTTTTCCATTTTCCAATTTGGATATTCTGTCAGATGACATGTGTGCTGATGTGTGGAGCTTTTAGGAGTTCTTTTTAAGATAATCAAAAGAGGTTTCAGGAAAGGATCCTAAAGCAGAGAAGCAACTGTATTACTTTGGCACACAGCCCTGTTTTTTGATTCAGTTAACATATTAATTGAGTTGTCTTTCAGATTTAATAAAGAATTTTATCATCTATCCTACCAAATAATTCAAACAGTTTTTTCAGTTTTAGTAAATTTTTTAGTTTTACACTGTTCATTTGATCAGTTCAGCAGGGTACAGATCTGTGCCTTCAGGGACAGCCTGTTGTGAGAAGCTGTGTGAAGATGCACTGCCTCATAGGGCTGGAAAAGATGCTTCCTTCATTATGAGTTATCTCTCAAAGCAGCCTGGTTGCACTCTAGGAAAATAATTGATACTCACTTTTAGATGGCAGCGGTATATTCTCATTTCACTGTTAAGCCATTTCAATTGGAATTGAGAGCTAGAGATAAAGGCTTTTCTCTGACCCTTAACTGGCATCTTTCCCACAGGATGGCAATCAAATGTGCTTTCACAAGAACATGGGGTTTTAGTCTGTTTGGCCCTGATATGATCTCTGACAGGTCTTTACTTGCAGAAGTATCACTGAGTCCTCATAGGAGACTAAAAAGTAAACTGTAACTGGTTTTCCAGATTTTAAACAGGGTTAATTTACTTTGGGCTTTGCTTGAACAAGTCAGAGTAGCTGCTCTTTAGGTTTTCACGTTTAAAACTCATAAAGGCTATGCAATGATTCCTGAAAAAGTCTTCCTCAGACAAGATCATATAATTTTCAGCTCAGTGCATTACCTAATGTTAGGCCCTGCATCTTGCTATCGCTAGAAAGGAGTATTAGAAAGCCTACCTTTTATTATGGCTAAGATCAACCAGCAACTACCTTTCTTGAGCCTTCCAGGTGTCTTCCTTTCCAGAACTTTACACCAAAAGAGCCCTTTGCCTACCCACTTCCTACTTTCCTATCAGTCTTATTCCACTGTCTGTGATCTCTATATCAAATAAAGGTGTTTGTTTATGTGAAAACCAATAATTTCAATGTAAAAACAACAGTTCTCATTATCATCTGAACATTTATGTTTTGGCAGAGAATAGAGATGTTTGATAGGGCCATTCAGTTAGTGTTCCCTATCTTTTAATAAATTAACTGAGGACAATTTATTGCAAAATCAAAACAGTGGCCTTTAAATGATTCAACATTGTTATTCACTGAGGTAGAACATATCCTATGGCCCCACAAAGGTCACCTTGAAATTTAGAGAAGCAGTTGCATGGTCAGCTGAAATTGGTAATTAGAAAATTAATTCCACAGTCAAGATACCAGACTGAATTAGCATATTATTGAAGATCCATTTAAGATTACATTTACTACTCTGAGAAATGATTTGTCATTTCCATTGCTAACTATCACAGAGAGTTTATTCCTAACACAGTAAAATTCTTTCTGCCACTCACTAGCAGTATTAGCTGTGACAATCCTGCTTCCACTGAGGCTTTACCTCAAAGATACCTCACATTCAGAGCTTTCTTAAATAGATTCTTTAATCAGGTACCGAATCTTACCCATTGATATTGCTCAATAATATAATTGCAGCTTTATGGAATTTGATTGATTTACGTGAGCATAATGTACCAACCTTGTTAGAGGTTTTTGAAGTCCAGTCCAGTTGGACTACATATATTTCCCTTAGGTCCAACTGAAATAAATACTTCTAAAGAGGTGCAATATTAAAATCCTATCTGTTTTTAATTACCTGGCAAGTCCTAATGTACAAGCTAGGGATGATAAAGTTTCATTTAATTAGCAGATAGATAACCTGACCTGCTGAAGGAATTATTTGCTTTATATCGAGGTTTCTGGGGAAAGAGTCTTTTTGAAATACATGTGAAAAACTGAAGCTACAATAACTAAAAAAGAAACTGAGAGAATTTCCATCAGCTTCAGTGGGAGTGAACAGGATATCATTATAAACATATAGGTACTTCCTGAAGACTTTTTAGTTTAGTGTGACAGAAGATGATATTTAAATTGTAGTCTGCTGTTTTCCCTTATGTTATGATTATTATCTCACATCCCACATTGTAGTTCTGTATTCCCAAATGCATTTTTCATGAATTCTCTGTTTGTATTTATTCAAAATGCATATTATCCAGGCATATACTCATACTAAGCAACATTTGCACATAGCACATGGTGGTAGCAAGATTTCTGTTTATTTAGTCCCTTTTCTGGCTTGTGCATATTGCATAATGGAAAACTTTTCAAAATCAGCTATTTGGCTTAAGATTTTAATTCCATTTTCAAAAATACTTATGTACTTAAGAGCACTTGGGCTCAGTGACCTCTAAGTCCATTTGGAAAGATTAGTTGAAAATCACAGAAAAAGTGACTCAGCACAAATTCAGGCAGAGAGGAAAAAAAAAAGATAAAGAGATGATTGAGAACATTACAGAAGATAAAAGAAAACATATAAACTGAAAATTAGGTGTAAAAAGCATCTCATACAATTTGAGAAACTATATGTAGGGTGGCTGAAGAGAGGAACAAAGTCTGAGTTGCGGCTACTGATCAAAACTCTCATTGGATTTTTTTGCTTCTTTTTAAAATTATTTGTTCCTGAATCCTAATTTTCTGTTTGCATTAAAAAAACTAACTTACATATACTTGGTCAGACATTTGTTCCATAGCTGCAGACCCAGCTAAAAGCCCTCTTTAGAAGCGTAATATGCACATTTCCCTTGCTTGCTAAACCTATGCAGACAAGTGATTGCTCTTAAAGACCCATTTCAAAAGAGGCTGGATTAGATGATTTACAGAGGTTCCTTTAAACCAAAGTTAACCTGGAGTATTCCGAACACTCCATTTCCCTACATACCTTAATTTCAGCAAGATCTTTGGGTGAAAAAGATAAAGCACTGTGTATCTGCAAGTCTTATCTGCAGCTGCAGTGAAGCTTTAATCATTTAAAAATTCATGGACTGCATTTAACACAATTGAGAGAATACTAAGAGATTATGCACATCATGCTGGAGGTGTTTAAAGCAAGGAACTTACATCCTCATTACAGGAGAAAAAGAAACCAAAAAAAGACCTTGAAGGAAACCATATGACAGGATGATGAATAATATTTGTCATGTATGTAACGTGAGGGGAAAGGAAGACAGCACCTCTGCCACTCAAAACTGGAAGGAAAGGAAAAGGAAATGGCACATACGCTCTCCAGAAACATCCTGTACTTCTGAAATGTACAGTACTGTTTGTAAACTCTGTCATGTCGGTTTTGGTTGGCATGGTATGGTACTTGCAAGGAAAGGTCAATAAAGCCAAAAAGCAGTGTGTTTGAATTGATGAAAGAGAAATTATAAAAATTTCCAGGTAAAAAATACAGGAAATCAATTGGTCATGCATGCCAGCATAAAATTAAGACAACTACATGCAGAATCACAGCCATCTCTGTCATTTCTCTGGAAGTGTAACCAGATATTACACCAGGGATTGGCATAGTTTCCTAAACTAGTCCAGAAAAATAACTTTACTTGAGTAACATCCATTTTTGCAACCCAGCTTTTACTTTTTACATCTGAAAACTCTTAGGATTTTAATTTAAAATGAACTATATACAGAAAAGGAAGCAGGCTGGAGTTGGTGGACTTTTCCCCCCTCCTAGTTAACATAAAAAAAAAAAAAGTGTATATATGTATATATATATATAAAATTAAGGCCCACTATTCTGCAGGTATTACAAAGCCTATTTGTTTTTCTTTCATTTAGCCCAGAGTTCTGGGGACCTGTAACCAAGCCATGTAACATCGAGATCACATGCCAGAGATTACCCTGTTTGAATGAAGATATTTAGTGCCTTCTAACACATTCACAGAAAATCAGGTTGCTGATTTTTCACGATGTTGCTGGTGTTAGCTCTCCTATAGTTAATTGGTGATAAGTATTCACTGGTGGCACATCAATTTATTCCTTACCCCCTTTCTCAAACTGTCATCTCTTTTTTTTTTCTTTTTAATCAGAATGCTGTTCAGTAAAATTGATTTTATTCTGTTAATAGCTTCATTTTTCTTTAATATCTGTAGAGGAAGGCAGCTATAAAGGCTGATTATTTCCCAGTTAGCACAGTCTGTGAATTAGTCAGGAGATAAGAACCCTTCCTATCTTTGTAGATTTGGCAGAAACAGGAAATTTTCATTTAAGAAGAAAATGTACTTCAACTAACAAGACTGAACTATTTTAAGAGTTATTAACTGTGTTCAGATCCCTGTCTGTCCTATTACAAGTGATTAAAAAAAAATAAAATTTCTGTTCCAAAACCCAAAAGAACAATAATTCAGACATAAGCCTGTGTGGATGCTGGGCTATGTATGTGCATGTAGGTGTTTGTACTGAGGTTTTCCCTGGAGGTTACCCTGTCAAGGTTTTGGGGATGCCCTCAACTAACACAAAGGGAAGAACTGCCCTGGTAGGAACCCATGCCCTAACAGTGACATCTGCAGGGACATTCTCGAGTGGGGTGACAGTGCTTGTGAACCATGAGCCCTGGGACAGACTGCAGGTAACTGGGGACTTGGGGGGTTGAGGAGAGGGGATGTTCCTGGGGAATCAGTTACTGGGACTGGGAAATAAATGGTTTATGAATGCTCTGGTATCATCATTTGTTGTTTGGATTGACAATATAGACCCGGAATATATAGCACACTGATTGTCCTGGATATATAACACACTGACTGTCAGTTAATGAGGTGTCATTAGTAAGTCAATAAACAAATTTGAATTAGTTGAATTAAGCCATACAAAGTGAGAGCTTTTCATCCCTGCAGCAATAGCCATTGCAAGAGCTGCTTTGTTCAGAAAACAGCTAGGGGGGAAACCTCAGGAGCAGTGTGTCACAAGCAGATTACCTCTGGCTCTGCCCTGGCAGGCTACAGGAATCACATCTTTCATTACACCCAGGATAGGAGCAGCCCAGGCTCCGCAGTAACAGGGCTTCTCAAAAGCTGCCAAATTGCCCCTTTCCCCCACAGTTGCTTCTGACTCCTCTTGGGCGAGGAGCTGAGAGGTGTGCATATTTCTTTCTGCTGAACTCACTTGCATTACTCCAAGCCTGAGACTCCAAGCCTCATTCGCATTACTCACAGCCTCCATAGCTGAGATGCTCTTCCCAATCCAAAAGTGTTTTTAATGAGTAAGTTGAGGAGGGAAAGATTTCAGTAGCTAGTTTGAATTTTATTAGCTCACCAAACCTGAATTTTGAGTCTCTTTTGGTGTGTGTGCCATAGGAAATAGGCCAAACCCTACCCTAAGAGGAGCTGCTGTTCAACCAAGGTTTGCATAGCAGGTCAGACTGAGTTCCTTAAACACTCTATCATACATAAATATTTTTGATTTTAGCAGAGGATTTTCAGCTTGTAAGGGCATCAGATATAAATTTTTACTTTAATCACAGGTAAACCAAGAAGCCAGTGCTGGAAATTAAACCTACAGTCTTTTATTCAGCTTGAGTAGAACCTTCCTTGACTGGGACTTTTCTAACCCCAAATCCTATTTAACCATACTTTGAACCTTTGCCTTTGTGAGGAAATAGTGTCAAATCTTAACTGTCTGATACTTTGATTCTAGGAAGAAAAATGCACGTTGACTACCCTTTGCCCCCAAGGTATAGAGCAAATCCTATAGGATTATCCTATAGGATAATTTCTGTATTTCACATACAGACAATCAAAAAACTAAAGAGCAGACTTGTAAAGCCTCACGTGGAAAGTTAAAATATTAGGAGAAAAAATAAGTCCCTTCCTTATGTATTCCTGCTCTTAAAGTGAACAATGGTTCATAAAAAAGAACCATTTTATATTAAAAAGATGGTGCAGTTTACTCCTGCATTCAGCAACATGTGCTCCTCTGTTTCTCAGAGGCAGTCCAGGGTATTTCAGCCTGATCAGGTCTGTCTCCCCAAGAACTTGAGATGTTGTTGCCATTATCGTCATTGACTCAGTCCACAAAATAAGTCAATAAATTGACTATTGATGTAAAGGGTATTCACAAATAAAATAAGCCAACATCACTGAAGTACAGAAGAGCTGATCTTGTTGATAAAGGCTTGGTTTTGAAGAATGTTGTTTTAATTTCTTATGCTACTACAAGTTACTGTTCATGGCTATTAGACTGATCACTGAGCAGTAAAGGTTTATCACTAAATATTGACACAAAATTGTAACAGTAGGATATTCTTTTTTCTTTAAAATAAAATCAGTCACTTATTTGAAAAGGAAATTATACTATTTTCTAAATTGGTAGGAATTCTCTTGAACAGAATAATAGCAAAGCATAATTTTCCAGACATTTTAATAAAACAGCTGATTGCTAGGGGTGTTGTGAAAGCATAGAATATTTGCTAGTTTTGCAATTGCAAGATGGACAATAAAAGAGAATACTTAAAGTCAACTGTTCAACTTTCAGACAATACTTTTGGACTAGAAGTGTTTTAGTAGTTTGCCTTGCTGATGTTCCTGCTTGGTCCATTTCCAGTTCCTCCACTTCCCTCTGTGAAATCACCCTGAAAAAATATCTCCACTGAAAGACATAGATCAGGCTCATCAATTTTCACTGAAGAATTAGCACATGTTAGAACTTCAGACTGCCTCAAGCCCAGCAGTCTGATTTGCATACCCCCCTATATAAAGTAAAAAAAAAAAAAAAAAAAAAAGCGGGGGGGGGCTATTAACCTCCACCCACATCAGGAGTAATGAACAGTTTTAGTATAAATTTTAATATAGAAAATCCCATTTCTTTTGAAACTGTGTTGCAATAGTTTTAGCAATGATGGTTTACAATTTTTCTTTCTTCCCATATAGGTTTCTTGCCAATATTTCTTATAAATTGAGATATTTTATATACTGGAAATGATAAACTATATGGTTTTACAACTGTTCTCAACAATGTGTTGGGGAAAAATGCAAGCATGACAGAAAACGCAAACTTCAAAAAGTAAGACAGTTCAGAGGTATTTAAATATGATTCAGTACATTAAGACAAAAATATTTCATTTTAGAATAAATTGACCTTTCATATTAAGATTGTCCTTATTTTAAAATCACCATTAAAATTCTCTATGAATTGGTTATTGCTTTCAATATATTAATCACTGCTTAAAGTCATGACTTCTAGACACAACCAATAATAATTAAGTAGAAAATAAATGCTACAGGAGGTTCAAGGGGCTGTGAATTCTTCCTCCACAAAGGGGTAGCAGCGAGGTCATTACAGTCTCGATGTAAAGAGTATTTTTACATCTGTCTGTGCTCAGAGAATAGGACATGTCACATAGGGACATCAAGAGCTGCCAAACACAGTGAAGACAAAGACATTGCAGTGAGCACTTGGGTCTGGAATTTGAATACATCTTTTAAAGACATATGCAGTCATATTTGACAGAATAGTGACCAGCTGTGACCTTCTGCCTTAAATTCACCCACTTTCAAAAATTCATGGTGTGACCAAGGACATGTGAACAGGGTGATGAAAGGGTCATACAAAAAAGTAAAAATTATCCCTCATAGCACAGAAAAACTTTGCTACTTTCATCAGATCAGAGACAAAACTACACAGGAATCTGTTCTTAAAAGAAGCACAGCATTGCATTGGAGGCCTGTTACTCACCTGTACTGCAGCAAAGCTCAGTAACACTTTGGTAAGTTAAAGAAAGAAAAATTGAATGCTGTCCTTGGAAAATGACAGCTCCTGGGAAGTTTAAAACAAGTAATATAGCAGGCAAGGGGACAATTTGAACAGTCTGCTGCTTTTGTCAATTCTTACTGAAAAAGTAAGGCAAAATCTTAGCCATAGCTTTCAGCTTGATGGAGAGGAAGAAAAGTTTCTCTGTGGGTACAGAAAAGGAAAAATATATTGATTTAACAAACAAATACTGAAACATCTTCCCCTGTCTTTCAGCATATATTATATCCTGTGCACCTATGCATTCTGTTCTCAGTGGGGTTGTTACTGGCTGAATTGCAAGGTAAAAACCCATAATTATTTATGCTTTTGGTATCTCATTTTTATGGTTCTGCAGCATTCAAACATTCAGCCATTCTTGATTTTGCAGATAAAGTTTTCAAGAGTGATAGTAACTCACAGTAGGATAGATTTTTTTCCTCTTCCCTGAAAAATTTTAAAAACCCCACAGTGGGATCCCAGCATTGTCTTTTCATTGCTCTGGGAGACAGCCAAATGTTACCTATAGATACTATTCATACAATTCACATATCATATTCAAAAGGGAAAAAAAAAACTCCTTTATGTTCCCAATAATACATTGTAAAATACCTGAAAAAAGCATCAGCTTACAAGACCTTTTAAATCATTTGTAGCACCAGGAGAGACCAAAGCCCAGTTAATCATCCTTTGTCACAGAAAGCTTTTGTCTGTTCTGTTTGGTGGATAGTTACTATGGTGAACAAACTTGGCAAAATGCTGGTCCATGTGCAATAAAAGCAGTTTTACAATCATATCACTATCAGAAATGCTATTTTCCTTTTAGATGCAAATTTCTCACAAATGAAGTCTATAGGCTACATCCAAATAAGAGCAGAGGATTTCTGTGTATTGTAGGCACTGGAATCTAAAACTAGAGACTTTTTCCTCAATTTCCCCACTAACCAGAAAAATCCTCTTTTAATTTCTCTCAATTTCCTGCTACTGCTACTTATGCCCACCCCCATGGCTAGGAACAAGGCATTACATTGAGTGAGTCAGTGCAGTGCTGTATTCTGTCTTTTTAGGAAAAAGTCCTAACCCTTGGACATAAGAGATAATAGATATATAGCAAGTTATTGCCACAGCTGCTAGTGTTCTTTTCCATCTGTAGCCTGAAGAGATTCAGAGGCTTACATATGGAATAGGTACACACTTAAATACAATCTAGTTTGGACACACCAAGCCAATGCCCCGAGTCTCTCCTGGTTTTGAGTGCAAAAGTAGCAGTACTTCAGGCAACAGGCAGTTCATGGAGAGGCTTCATTGAGTCTAAGATTCTCAGACTTCACTGTCTATGTATAGAAGGCTGTATACATCAGATGCTTACATTTCCACTGCTCTGGGTGGAGTTGGAGAAGACTTGAGCTGGCCTGCCTCTGGGTGTCTACCTTCAGGTGAACTTCACTCCTGTAGGCTTCCTGCACTTGGGGGAGCAGATCTGACTGCATGGCAGCTTTGGCACCTTGGGCCCCAAAGGGGGTGGGGGGGGAGGGAAGAAGAAAACAAAACAATAACCAAACAAAAAAAAACCACAGGAATCTCAAGCTTGCAGCATTTGCCTGGGAAGATGGAGCTCCCACCCCTTTGGCTTTTCTTGTTTTGTAGCAAGCCCTGTGCAGTGTGAGAAACGGGACTTCCTGCACTTAGAACAGATGCTCATAGACAAAAGAAGTCTCTTTTTTTTTTGGTCTCCTTTCATGCCATTTGTCTTTGTTGCCGTGTTTCATCACTTTCTAGGCGTTTATTAGCCGATATGACTAGGACTTGCCTTACCAGAGTCCTTTTATTCTGTGTTTCTTCCCTGGAACAGATTTATAACCAATCAAATGTCTCCTATCTGGTAAAAATAAAATGCTTTTCACTATAAGTGAAAGTTACAGACAATCATGAACAGATCATGGTTCCCAAATCAATTCATTTCACTACTGGAATAACCTCTGAGAAACCTCTATCTCCTGCAGCCAGAACTGTAACTTCATAGTGGTAACTCCACTGTGAAAATTGTTTGCTAGAGTGAAATTGTTGAATTCAGTCTTTGTTTCAGACCACAAGGATCCTATTTCATGCATTAAGTTCCAAGGAGCTAAATTATTTATTACTTCATAGTTGAAACCGGGAAATTTCCCAGATTACTTATCTATTCTCAAATACTTGAACAAATGAGGAAAGCGGGGGAAATTTATTAGAATGAGTAAATAACCAATGAATGGAGAGTTATTTCTCAAAAAATTGGTAGTTAATATCCTAGATGACTTTGAGTGCTCAGCTGGTTCATACAGTATTTGATATCCTTGTTTCAACTAGAAATACTACAAAGTTACTTCTGTTTGCTATTTTGCAGCTCACTGCAGTACTCTTTTTAATTTAGACTGGGAAAACAAAGGGAACAGAAAACCACAGAGGCTTGGTAAAAAGAAGGTTTCATTTACTACCATTAATTTGAATATTTACTAGTTTTAGAGGAATGAATAAAATCTCAGTCCATACTATAGCTTAATCTGATCAACTCTTGTGAAATGGAAGAGTTTTGTAGCCATTATCTATTTTTGCATCACGATAATCTTACTTTATTTTTTTCTTTGCCAAGAGGGCTGATAGAAAAGATTCTCTGCAGAAAAAATGGCACTAATATCCATTAAGGAAATTATTTTTAAAAACACTTCTTTTTCATTTAAATTCCAGGAAGAAGTTAACTAAGCTTAAGAAAAAATGGTGTAAAACATAGATCCTGTTGTGGGAATGTCAGCTTATTTTCAGGATAAGGATTCAAAAGAACTTATTTTAATCCATGTGAGTCTACAAAACCCTGGCTGTGAGAGCAGTGCTGACTCATTGCATAGAGCTTACAGCCAACCTAGGAAGACACATCAGCTTTCTAAGGGGCAAAAGTGTGAAGTTTAACAGGACCTGGGATTGTTTCGAACCACTAGCAATTCCTATTATCAGCAGGCCTTTTCTTTGCCTTTCATCCACAAGGCTTTTACTGCCTGGAAACCCACAACTGCTTGTCTCAGTGTTTTCTGCATCTAACTGCTCCTGTTCCTCTGTGTTAACTGATTATAAAGTAACGGTCTTTCAGACTTTATCCAGAGACCCACAGTAGACTCCTATTGAGCCTAAGTCTGTAAAAATCCTTAAAGACCAAAGAACTTCCTTCTTTTACAGACACACACTGCATATTAGGTGATGTAAGTAGATTAAATATCTTAAGCCTCTCTTTCACAATTATTTCAGGTGTTACAAAATTCTGCTTCAATTGTAAGTACCTGTATATAGCAGCCTGATGAGATTTTTTTTTCATATCAAAAGAAACAAAAGCTAGTGATTCAATTAATTACTATGGTTCTCAGAATGATAAAAATCAATAGCAAAATTTGACTGATAAATTCACCATCATTAATTGCTTAGCCTCTTTCAGTGACCATTCATGGCAGAATTACCAATTGAGGGCTTTCTGTATAATAGAGAAGGATTTGACAAAAAGTTACTACCTTGGAGGAATTAAAAGAAATACTTTTTCCTCTGTTCATTGGGAATTACACTAGGGTCATGGTCATCACAAATAGCTAACACAAACAGATGTATAACACCTCTCACCTGCCTTTGAAGAATCAAGTCCCTGGAAGATTTGGTTCCCAAAAATGTGTGAGGACATTTGTGCCTGATTGAATGAATATAATGTTGCATATTATTCAAAGTTTTTTTCCCTTTTCTACAGGCAGGGCATAATAACTAGACAGACAACAAGGATTTATGAAGTTATTAGTAATAATACAAAGATACCCTGACCTAGAAATAAGGAAGCAATTCCGTTTTCACTCACAAACTCTATGAAGTATTACCAACACCTGCAAAGTTGGGCCAGCCTTCACACATTCCCCTTTCAAATATTTCTTTGGACTCCCTCTTACCCTAGTATTTTATTTCTCTGTCAGCTGCAAGATCTCTTTACTTTAACTAAACTTACCTTCTTCCTAAATTACACCATCATCTTTTATCTCATGGGTTGATCCAAACTCTCAGTTCTGTCTTGATTCTGGAAAGACAAATTTCTTTACATCAGGTTTCACTGTCTTGTTATGAGACAGAGTGCTTTGTTGAGAGGAGAACCTCAGGAACTCAGGACAATTAATAAGCATAAGGTGGAATTCATTTAAATGAGAGCTGCTGGCATTTGGGCAGACAGGCCTGAACTCCTGACTTTTAGCAACCACCCAGACACTGATATTTTGTGGTTCCACCATGAGCTGGTTCACCAACAAATGGAGGAAAAAAAGTCACGAAGACACCGATTATTTTTCTGAGCTTTAGCACTGTTTAGCCATTTTAAATGGGCTCATTATGAAGCTAGAGCCAAAGAAATGGAGCTAATGGGAGTCTTCTGCTAGGGACAGGCTGGGGGGGGTGAGAGCATTTTGACATCAGATGGGCTCAGCCAACTCCGCACTTGGAACAAGATGCCCAATCCCTTAATCCTTAGAACAAGACCTCATATGTTAATCAAGAATGTATAAACAGGGAGTTTAATATATTGAATCTGTTGCAAACTATTTTACTGGGCTATTGCATTAAGCTATTTTACAATGGTCAATTTTGTTTGAATTTATAGCTGGTTTTACGTCTTATATATAATAACTGTAAGATAATGTTCATTGTAATTTTTATATAAATTCCTCAACTTCATGAGAAGAAAAAAGAGTGCCTCACAGAAATACACAGGAATTTCCTGGAACAGCTTCATAATGCTCATTTATTAGGCAAAAACATGAAAAATGTGATTCTCTTTCAAATATAAATTATCATTTAGCAGTCCTCACTGCAAAACATCAAATACTTAAAGTGGAATAAGCATGTCAAGCACAAAATTAAGTTTTGATTTACACATTTTCCAGGGAACATCAGTCTTCATTAATGAAAACTAATAAGGCTAAACTTTCCTTACTTTTTTGATATATGCAGCCTTATTACAGATTTACTCTGACATTCCTGAAAAGATTTGTCATTATTTTCAAAGACCTTAAGGTAGTCTCAAACTTTTTTTTTTTTTTTTTTAATTTTCTTCAGTGGCAATCTGCTTCAAGATATTTTGAACTCCACAAATAATTAGCACTTTTAGCCACCAGAAATAACAGAAACATACCTTAAATGGCTTCATCACATATTTACCACCAAACCAAAACAACCCTTAGGAACAGGCCAGAGAACACCACAGAGTATTTGGTAATCTTTAATGCTTGAGGGCAAAAATACTCATATTATTTGCAAGTTGCATTAGTATGAAAATCACATGTGTGAGACAGAGAAGCATTTCCTGTTGCAACAGACCTTTCATTGGGGTAGAAATGAGTCAAGACACTCATTTCAAAATATGAAAAGGTATCAGTTTATTCTTCTTCATAGCTCAGCCATCCTGACTCTGCCTACAACAAGCTTCTACTATAGGACCCAGTCACAGACTGCAGGTTATTTCCTGTTCTGCTGTTACTGCAGGTGTTTCCTTAGCACCTCTGAATGCAGTCTTATACCTAGCTCAGCTGTGACTGCAGGCCTCAACAGCAGCTCCAACTTCATCAGACCCAGACTTACCTCACAGCAGAACTTCTGCGACAGCACCTCTCTTCCTTGTTTTGTTCTTTGTGTCTCTCAGGACCATTCCTTCTTCCTCAGGGTTCTCCTTCTTCCTCAGGGTTCTCCTTCTTCCTCAGGCCTTCCTCCAGCTTCTCATGCCTGGCCACCCCACCCCTTTTATCACCCTTATCTTTATTAGTCACAGCTGCAACCCATTAAGGGCAAGGCTGTTCCTCTTCTTTGGTAATTAATTGACTTATCAGGGGCAAGGTTACCTGTAATCGCTTCTTCCACACCTATATTTCTTGTGATATTTCCATTGTTTCTTCTCCTGTGCTGGTTTGGGACTAAAAGAGGTATCTTTACATTCCAAACCTTTCCAAATAGAAACTTGAGACTTTAGGCTTATTCTCACTACAACATTATTACAGTTATTGATATTAAAATTACTCTTGATTCCCATCTGAGTCAAAGATGAATCTTCCTTACTGATTTTAGAAAATTTTTTCCTGACTTCTGCTTTTGTGACTTAAGAGGCAAACAAATGCAATCAATTTTATTGACTTTTTTCCTTCTTCCTTCATAGTCTGTAATTTTTTTCTTTCTTCTTGTCTACAGAGGTATGGAAAGCTTTTTGAAGACAGCAAATGTTTCCAGACAAGTCTGATGCAGAGAAACAAACAAGAGATGTCAAAAAATATACAATGTCAATATGATCATTTCACACTGTCACTCCAGACCTCACTGCATTTCCATATACTTTTGGAACTGTGCTGACATTATTTCAACACAGTTCCAAAATGTTTATTAGACTTGCAGCTGATAGTTTAAGTGGGAAGACAATGATAAAATTGTATCTAACTTATTCTATAATAAATATTAATTCTTTTTCTCTTCTGAGATATTATTCTTCCAAGATCTAATTTTAGATGGAGAAGTATGCTCTTCCCAAGGGAGCTACTTTGTGAAGAATGCAACTAGTGAAACCCTTTTGTCTAAGTTGTACAGTGGATATGCTTTTTTATTTTCTGCATACGGGTGATGGTGAGTATGACAAGATTTGCTGGTAATTTGTCCTAAAACGTAAGTCAGACACTTCTAGCTTTTGCTGAATTGTTAGGTCCTGAAAGAGGTATTTGGGTCTACACAGGATGTAGGCCCAAATGTAAAGGTCACAGATATAAGCTGGATACTTAAGATTTTCATCCTCAATTGCAAATCGTTGCATACCTGCCATTTCTGCCTTTGACAATATGTCCTTAAGTATTTTGCTGAATCAGAGCCTACACCATGTGTTCTAGCTCACATCATACGGTACAGGGTGCAGTCTATAGCTAAAGGCTTCACAAGATTAAGAAAATAACTCTTTCCAGATGGACAGCTGTTTTTCTTTGCAGTCTGTAACTTCAGTAAAGACAAAATCTGTCTCTGTTCCAAGAGATAACAGAGATTGGAAATTAAATAAGGAAAGCTTTATGGGACAGTGCAGGGATATGTCACATTGCTGACAAGGAATCTCAGGGAACAGAAATATCTTACCAGAATGAAATGAATCCTAGTGTTTCCTTAGTCTTGCTGGGGAAAGAAAACAGAGTTCATATTATTCAGCTGTCAATGGCAGACCTTGGTCAGTTACAAAACTGACGAGACGTAGAACTTCACTGCAATGACAAGAGTTGAAGTTGTGGCATTCCCACAGCCCGTTACTTCCAGCTGTCTTATCAGGTGGTGCAAGCTGGTTGGTCAGGAAGCCCTGGCAACTTTACAATTTCAGTTATTAAATAGATGTGGATAATTCATTCACAGATAAATGTTGATAACAATATTTCTATTAAGGAAATATGTTTAGTGGAGAAAGGACATGACTGGAGCAGTGAACAAAAATGGTCCCAGAGTCTGAAGGCAGCCTTTTAGATGTGCTTTCACAGTGCTAAGTACCTCTTCACTGATGCCTATTATCACTTTCTTGTCCATTGTTGCTAATGTTATTTTTCTGATCACACAATGACAATCTCATCTCATTCTCTTTCACCACATTCTGCTTTGAGAACTATTTGGCAGTTTAAACCCCTTTAAAATATCCAGCCCATCAAATAGTCATAAATGTTTTTTCTCTGTTTCACATTAATTATCATACAAAATACTTGAAATTATCATTCCCATACTTGAAATTTTCATAGATAAAACATCCATATTCTACTTATCTTTTGGTTTAATCTGCAGGGTAAGTTAATATAAGCAGAACAAACTGTATCTTTCTTTTCTGAATTGCAGATCAAAGGTTGAATGTGAGTTGGCTTTTTTTTCCTTTTTTCCCCAGGGGGGGGAAAAAAAAAACCAGTCATATTCAGTTAGTTTTTTCATAGGCACTGTCATATCTTGACAAATAATTATGTGCTTCAAGTTTGATTACTCAAACCAAGCTTCAGTTTGTGGAATTTCTGTAATTTGGATTTAGCAGATAATCTATTTCTTGCAGGTGGGATATCAATCTTACATCATTCACTCAAATGTACCTGAACTTATTAAGATATTGTCCTGATTCCACCTGGAATAGAGTTTATTTCTTCTCAGTAGCATTACAGTACTGTATTTTGGATTCAGAATGAGAATAGTGTTGATAGTATGCTGATGTTTTGTATTTTCATAATTGTGTTTATTATAAGCCAGTGACTGAAACTGACACCCCTATATCCCTCCTCGAATAATCCCCGGCTAGCTGTGTCGAGGGAAAGGCAGGGGTGCCCTCCACGACCAAGATAAAAGACCAAGGGCTGCTTTTCCCTCCAGGATAATGTCGGATGTTTATTCTGGCTGGAGTACAGGAGGGAAAAGAGAAAGATGAGAGACTTTCCCGGGTACTTCAAACCTCAGGAGAGGGGCGGGGAGGCATGTAGCATCAGCCAATGGGATAGCATTCCAGGGACAGGGAGGGGAAGGGATAAACGCGTCACACTTGGAGGGAGGTATGCATAGAAACTAGGGAACACCAGGTATGTGCACTACTACAAATGACCTTTTTCCTGGTTTTGCGGTCTGCAAGTGAGGAGGTGCACAAAAGAAAACTGGGAGGGAGGATAGCCAAGACAAGTGTCCCTAACTGGCCAAAAGGATATTCCACACCATAGAGCATTATGCCCAGTATAAAAAACTGCAGGAAGTTACTTGAAAGGGGGGCTGAACTGCACTGAGGAAAGAGATCTGGCATTAGACAGTAAGTGGTGAAGAAATGTATTATGCATCACTTTTTGAGGCTTTTTTACTTACTATTATTATTAT
>VWZN01015688.1:80464-93318 GCA_013396955.1 Regulus satrapa | reverse complement strand
AAAAGAAACCAAACCCACCAAAACCCCAACAGAATAACTCTACTTTTTGAGACAAAAATGAGTATGTAAAAATTCAAATTATTCACTGGAAATATACTCAGGAAATAACAGTCTACCTTTCTTCCCTAAGGTAATTGGTTTTGACTGGGTATGGTTATTTGTACTTGAAAATTTCATAGCAGGCAATCTTTTAAAAACATTACTTACAGTTGTATGTGAAAGAAAAATTTGCAGCAACAGAAATACATTCAAAGTGATTTTTCTGAGAGTCACTATTTTAAGCAACTAAAATCTGGGTCTAGCATGAGTTATTTGCACATGAATTATTCTGTGACTCCTGCCATCCTTCCTTTCACTATACATTTCTATACCCTTTTGCATTATGGGCACTATATGTTCATGTAGTAGTCAATATAACTTGGAAACCTTGAAATATAACCTTATAATATACTTGTATGTCATGCATGTACCTAACTACCAAAACCATTGATGACAAATGCCATGCATCTCCCTCATTAACTGCTACCCTTGGATGTCTGACAGAAAAGTTGGATGGGAGAATAGAGGCAATCACAAATTTCTCTTAATCCTTCCCCAATACAGAAGTCACCTTCTGGCTAATCACATAATTTTGAAATAGAAATCTGAGGTTTTATTACTGAAAGTGTTTTGAAATAAGTTTGCTGCAAAATGAGAGAAAGAAATATTCCTCTCTCCACCTCAAGATGGAAAACAGAAATAATGAACTTCAAAGAGAATGATGGAAGAAAACAATAGCTTCTCCTTATGATATTTTTTCCTTCTTCCATGTATCCTCCCCAACCAGACCCAACATTTCACCCAGCTACCTAATTCATAGTCTAACCATAACTTCAGAATTTTACCCTTTGTTTTCACCCTTTTATCTCACATAAAATCTGCCTTATCCATTAGAAATCTTACCATGCTAGCACTCCTTTGTGAAAATGTACAAAACCTCTTTGTGTTTATCCTATCAGAGATGACATTCAACCTGCTAAAAATCCGAGTCTCTTCCAGCTTAGAGAGAGAGAATTAGAACCAAAGATCCTTATTTTTATGGCTCTAGTTTTCTCTATATGCTCAAAACAATGCTTTCCTCCTACTCAATACTTTAAAGTATACCTCTACATTTGTTTGGGGTTGTGGGCATGTGCAATTGTGTAAGTGGTATCTTATTACTTTGGTGAATTTCTCATTAGCCTTTGACCTTTGAGAAAAGGTCTTTTTTCGACCTCAAACAGTCATAGACTCATAAGTACAACAAAATGAATGAAAGGTAGAATGGACTTAAATATCTTCAGTGTTTTTGGAGATAGAAACTTCGACTTTTCAGTATTGTTATTAATTAATGTCATTAACCTGGAGGATTTTGTCTACCTGTTGGCAGGACAGGAATGTTTCAGACTGAAAGTCTTGAACACTTCAGTCTGTACATTTAAATATACAGTGGGAGAGGATTGTCTCATTGTAACCTGGTATTGAAGTTGGAGTAGATTCAGCAGTGGGATTCATGAGCACACTGATTACTGCCATCAACTCCAACCATATTATTCTTCAACCTAAACGAATTCAAGTTTTCTTTTGAGAGCATTGTACAAAGAGAAACAAATTTAAATCCATGCATTACACAGACTAAAGCAACTGATTTGTTGAACAAAACTAAGCTGGCACACCCATACTCCCTGCAGTTCATGAGGGGATGAAGCAACTTGTCTTGCTACTTAAATTGTATAACCATACTGTACAAATGCTGCCAAATCAGGTTCCCTTCCAGGGGACACACAACTGATACCAAATATGGTGGCAAATATCACCCCTTTGTTATTCCCCAGTACAACCTTTTATATCTTTGTTCTCACAGGCATAACACCTGTGTGCCCTTTTACTCTTTTGTGATCGGTCAATACCAATCACAGTAGTGTCAGCATTTAACACTTCTGCTCCTTCAATGCTGCTCACCTGTTTTATACAGCTGTACCCCATCAGGGATGAGTGCTGGAGACCCATTTTTATTCTCCCAGCAATCCACTCTCCTATAGTTCCCCATCTGGAAAAACATGGAGGGAGAAGTCTTCTGCAAGTAATGTGGTTCTGGTCAGTGGGAGATAGGTAAGTTCAGTGTTATCAAAACTAAGTCAGAGTTTATGTTCGTTCTCTATAGGCAGTCATTTGTGTGGGGCATTTGAGGAATGCAATTTTCAGGTCTGGTATTTTGAATTATAATTTGATTGAGTTTGAGCATCTAATACTTCTGTGTCTCTACTTTAAAGTAATCTCAGCCAAAGTGTCAGGCTGTTCCAGCCTTCTTGTTGTGTGCTTATTGCTGGCATTTCTTTCCCACTTCTCCATAATTCTATTAACTGTATGTAAGTATTTCAGGTTTGGGATATGAATTTGATTTTTAAAAATCATCCTAATTTCTCTGAGAGTAGGAGCTTACACTACAAGACAGCAATGAAGATGAAAAAGGAAGCAGAGTGTCTGATTAGAAACAAGTAGTTTGCAGAGTTGCAATAGTGTGCCTTGCCAAAGTCCATTCCTAACAGCAGAGGAAGCTGAGCAAAGGTATAAATTCTGAAAACCCCCTCCTTGAGAAGCCCAGATTTTGCTGGCCAAATGGGCCTCTGAGACTAATCCTGTCATTCATACAGAATAAGAACAGGGAAAAAAAATTGCAAATATTGCCATAAGGAGACCATCATTTCCTCCTGTTTGAGGAGTAGTAAAAATTAGCTTCACAATATTTTCTCAAAAGTTTTCTTCCTTTCTATTGTCTTATTGTGAACTTTATCAACCCCTTTAAAAAGAACAAAAAAACCCCCAAAAAACCAAAAACAAACAAACAAAACCCAAAAAACAAAACAAAAAAAACCCCTAAAGCTTGAATGCATCTACTTCTTGAATGGTAGTGGCAGTTTGTAACTTATATTTATTTCATATTCAGTTATGTTTTGCCCAATCTTAATTACTGCTTTTATAAAAAGCTGTGTTTTCTTTTGCTTTTTTAACTTTTAATAATTTGCTATATGGATATCTTCATAGGTTTAATATCTTAATCTTATTTATCAACAGAGGTCTTAGCTCTTCTGCAGTACATGGTATTTGGCTTTTTGGTTTTGTTTGGTTCATTTGGTTTGTCTTTCATTTTTGTTTTTCCCAGTTTTAAACATATACTGTAATATAAAAAAAACTCTATTAGCAGTATTCAAATGTCCTGAACTAAAAGTTTCTTAAAATATATTTTTAAAAAACCCCCATAACTATCACATTGTCTTTAGTTTTACTTTAATTCTTAAAGCAAATGAAAGACCTGCTAATCTATCAAGCTTGCATATACAAAGTCAATTAATATTTCAGTGCTTGTCATTGGCATAAATGATAACATGGATATGCATGACCAGTAGATGAAAAATCTCAAACCCTTTCCAGGCACCTAACTGCAAAAATGTTGAGACTCCCATTGTATTCAGAACAAGTTCAACACAAGTAGTTTGAGCCAGTATTCGGAGGCTAGCCTATAAATTGAACTTTAACATACAATAGTTCTGTTTGAGTTTATTTATTTATTTATTAATTCAAAACTTCCCCCCCCCTCCCCCAAAGTTTTCTGTTGACCTGAGCACTCTGTCTTTGCTCATTGTGGTAATCTGCTTCATTTCTGGCTTCACTTCTGATGACTGTGCTGCAATAACTTTCCTTAAATATTTACCTCCTATTTTCTATTGTGATATTTATATGCATCACACCTCACTTGTTGCCCGTGAGTCCAATTAATTTTAAAAATTACATTTTCAACTGCATTAATCTGTTGCTGATCATCTCTGTGCGATAAATTCAGGTCTGTATGAAACACGCCCTACTTGATTCTAGCAAGCTAAGCCTGCAGTTATAATTACTGATGTGTATGTTGTGTTTCTGAATGTGAAAATCATCATCCATTTTCATGTGCAATTATCTGTTTTGTGTATATCATCTGCAGGTGAAGGTTTTAGAGGCCACAGTGGTCATTTCACATGCAGATTAGATGCTGACTACACTTGACTATTTTACAAGCAATTACTCACTTAAGACACCTAAATATTAAGAGCTAAAATTGCTTTGTACAATAAAGGCAATGATCAAATTAATCCGCCTGATGAAGTTCTAATAACAATGTAACAGTGTGAAATCTTATGTCATGTTATCACTGTGTTTATCACTTATGCCAAAGCCACTGCTGGAAAAGTGAATAATGCAAAACTTTGTAGCAAATCTGTGGATGCATGAGGGCACTTGAAGAAATAGTAGCTGATTAATGGAAAGCTTTGATTTAAAGTTTGGCGTTGTGAAAGAAGTTAAGGTTCCATTATGAAAACATGCAAAATGAGAACGTAGGTTCAGTTTTAGGGGAGGGAGATGCAACCCGCTGCGAAGTTGTAAAAGGGAAAATCTTACGGTGTTAAATCCATTGCAGAAGGTGTTGATCAGCTAGTCTTGAACATGTGGCTGTTAGGCCACTGACATTTCCCTGTTCAAGCTGCCTATGCATCAAGGTAAAGTCTTGCACATATATCAATGACATTGATGCTAAAATCCATCAGTGAGGGAAGTGAAATAAAAGTTTTAATCCAGACAAAGGTGAATTCCTTAAATTTATATTCAGAAAATAATGTCTTCATCAGGACCTGTGTAAGCAGCTAGTGTGTAAAGAAAGGATTAACAGAGATGCCCTTGTGCTTTGCTGAAGGAATGGGTATTTCTCCTGGATCAACCCAGTGAAGAACTTCTTTCATTAAAATCCAAGGCTAATTTGGAAATTCTTTGGTTCCATTCATTTGAAACACCCTCATCAAACTGTTATCCTATTTGTGAGAATTCCCTACAGATAAGTCTCTTGTTAAGGCTTGGGTTAGGTTTAGGATTAGAGTTAGGTTTAGGGCTATGGTTAGGTTAGGGGTTGGGGTTAGGGTTAAGGTAGCAGTCATGGCGTCATGAGGTCAAAAGTCAAAGATCACCGGGTCAAATGTCAGTGGTCAATCTGTCAAGGGTCAAAGGTCACAGGTCAATAAATAAAAGGTTACTGAGTGAAAGGTCAAAGGTCAAATGTCATTGGGTCAAAGGTCAGAGGTCAATTGGTCAAGGGTCAGTGGTCAATAGGTCAAAGTCAAAGGTCACAGGTTTCAAGGTCAAAGGTCTTGGGGTCAAGTGAAAAAAGTCAAAGTTCATGCGGTCAAAAGGTCACTGGGTCAAATGTCATGGGAATCAATAAGTCAAAGGGTCAAAGGTCACGGGCTGAAAGGTCAAAGGTCACGGGGAAAGGGCCATCTGGTAACTGATCACCAAGTAAAAGGTCAGAGGTCAAAAGTAACCGGGTCTGCGGTCAGCAATCTAAAGGTCAACAGTCAAAGATCATAAGTCAATAGGTCAAAGTTCAAAAGTTAGAGGTCAATAGAAAGGGGTCAAAGGTCACATAGTCAAAGGTTAAAGGACATGGGGTCAGGGTCATACGAGGTAAAAAATCAGGGTGTCAAAGGTGAAAGGTCATGGTGTCAAGGCTAATAACATCAAAGGTCACAGGATGAAAGGTCAAAGTGTCAAAGATCATGGGGTCAAAAGTCACAGGGTCAAAGGTCATGCTGTAAAAGGTCCAAGGTCGATAGGTCAAAGCGTCAAAAGTAAATGGGTCAATACTCAGAGGATCACAACTCAAAAATCAGTAGTTCAATGGTCAAAGGTCACACGGGCAAAGCCAAATATCACACAGTCAAACGTAATGCGGTTCGAGAGTAATAAGGTCAAAGGTCAGAAATCAATAGGTCAAGGGTCAAACATCAGAGATCAAAAGGTCAAGGGTCAAAAGTCAGAGGTCAATAGGTAGAGGATCAAAGGTAATTACACCAAAAGTTAGGGTTAGGGTTCGGGTTAGGGCTTGGGTTTTGGTTAGGGTTAGGGTTATTGTTAGGGTTAGGTCTAGGGTTAGGGTTTGTGTAGTGGTGCATATCTAATAATCCCTTGTTTCTCTGTAATCCCTCACAACATGTATGACCTGTTTTTCCTTTCCNTGAAATACCTGGGAAAACCTTCCCTCTGCCTCTTTTCCTCCCGGATTCCAGCCTGAATAAACCTCCTACGTGTCCCGGATGAGAAGCAGCCCTTTGGCCTTTTATCCAGGGTCCTGAAGAACTCTCCTTACCCTCCCCTCATCATAGCTAGCGGGGATTATTCGGAGAGGGACAAGGGGGTGTTACTTCAGGTTAGGGTTATTCCTAGGGTATGGCTTTGAAAATCGCAGAGCCCTGTCCTCCATTCATCCTGTCCCTGCAAGCAGGAAGAAAAATGACAACATTACTGCATTGAAACATTTCCAAAACCACCTTTCAGCTTGACACCATTTTCAGTCCAAGGCTGATTTCCTGCCATGCCTAGGGTGAGGGTTATGCCTAGGTTTTCAGAACCTGAACCTGTGGGAAAACCCTAACCCTAGGCGTAACCCTGACCATTGACATTGCAGGAAAGCAGCCTGGGTCTGAGAACGTTGTGAAGCAGAATGGTTTTGTAGGAAATGTTTAAATGCAGGTTTGTTGTCTAATTTGCTTCCTCTTTGCAGTGGCAGGAACAATGGAACTCAGGTCTTTGTGGTTTTCAACACCCTACCCCAGGCATAACCCTCACCCTAGCCGGTACCCTAACCCTAGCCCTAACCCTAACTCTAGGCAGGGTAGGAAACCGTTTGTAGGCGAAGTCAGGTACCAGGGCAAGTGGTGTGACAGGGGAATGTTGTGGCACTCCTGTGTTCCCCTTGGCATCAGTTTTGCAGATGCCGAATCATGGGAGCTCAATGCTTTATGGTTTTCAGAACCTGAACCCTAACCCTAGGCAGGGCAGGAAACCATCCATGGACTGAGAATTGTGTCAAGCTGAAATTTGTTGTAGGAAATGTTTAAATGTGGTTCTGTTTTCCATTTTGCTTCACTGTTGCATATGCAGATTCCCTGGAGCTCTGGGCTTTGTGGTTATCTGAACCCTAATTCATGGCATAACCCTAACCCTAACATTACCCAACACTAACCCTAACCCTAACATTACCCTTAACCTTTACCCTCACCCTAACCCTCCTTCTCTTTGTTCATGGGTAAGCCTTGGCTTATGGTTAAGCCTTTGGTTAGGGGATGGTGGCAGGCTGCTGGGGCTGATGGGGAGTACCATGTCCTTCCTAGTGAAGAACCTGCTTGAGTTTCCCGGTGGCACAGGAACTTTCCTGGGGAGAGATTTCTGCTCTTTGTGTGTTTCTGGTCCAACGAATGTGCAGATGACCTGAAAGGACGGACAGGACACTCTGTCTGGGGTTCCATAGAATGGTTTTATTACCAGATAATAAGGGTAGGGTGAAGGGTTGTGAAGGGTCCAGCAAAAGAGATATTCTCCCGCAAAGGTCTGAGGTGACAGGGTTTATATCTGGAAGACAGGGGGTGGAACAGGAGGGGAATGTTAATGTGGTACCTAGGATTTACATTTTTCCGAACTGGATCACAGGAAAACATAACTTTGTCACCCTTACCTAGGAGACACTGGCTCAGGAGGAATTTCTCCATGGAAGGGCTGCAGGCTTTCCCTCCTTGGTCCTACTGTCCTCCACAATTCTCCCCTCTTTACTAATATAAAAAGCATCTCCAAGGGTTCATTTTAGGAGTCTTCGAAAGCAGGAGAACATAAGTCAAATAAGAAAAATTATAAGTAAAATCCAAAGAGTACTTTTAACTAAAGAAAGTGCCCAACCCTTGAGTCCCTATTGCCCCAATCAGTCAGTGAAACCATCGGGAAATCCTTTTTCCATGTGCTTCACCTTGTCTTTCAGCATCTAGATTCTTTTCATGATGGAGTCAGAGTGTGACGAGGGATTGAAGCAGCAGAGGCCCTCGAACTCCTGGCAGCCATCCATGAGCCAGTAGTAAAAAGTCAATCGCTACACAATTTTGTAAGGTGGTGTTTTTGGTGGTCTCTTCATCTTTCAGGAGGTCAGTGAAGGCGCTGGAAGTCACACTGGTCTGTTTAGCAAGCCAACACCTCAGGTGAGAAATCTCAGCAAGGGCCTGGGCTACAGCTAACTACAGCAAGAAAACTGACACCACAACCCTTTTTGGTTTGCCCCAGTTATAAATTGTGTCATCACAGTTTTCATCAAATTGAGTATATTCTCTCTTTTGGAGAGACAATTGTTTTTCTTTTCTCCAATGTTGGAAGAGAGTTATGTTTGGGGTGAGGATGGTAAGCTGACCAAGTGTGCAAGAGCCTCTGAAGTAACTCCCCTTTGTCCCCCCCAAAATATCTGGCTAGCTATGGTGGATGGAAGGGTAAAGGGGAGCCCTTCACGACCTAGGATGAAAGACCTAGGCTGCTTCTCCTCCGGGATACGTAGATGTTTATTGCAGGCTGGGATCCGGGAGAAGAAAGAGACAGAGGAAAGGACTTCCTGGGAATTTCAAGCCTCGGGAGAGGGGCAGGGAGAAACATAACACCAGCCAATGGGATAACAATGCAGGGATAGGGAGGGGAAAGGAAAGGCACATCATACTTAGGGGGAGGATTATAGAGAAACCAGGGATCATTAGGTATGTGCACCACCACAGGCCTTCATGAAGGCGAGAAGGGATTCCAGCCCAAACCATATCTCCACAGATCAAGAACACACCCACACAAGCCGGGGAAGCTTCTTTGGATGACAAGAGGACACAGATGGTGTATGACAGGTATAATTGCAGCAGTTAACAGGACTATAAATTTTGTTGGTTGGAGTCACATCTTTTACTGTTTGTCATATTCTTCTATAGGCAAAACTTAGTCTGTGGACTTATATTGAAACTGAATGCAAAATGTGGCTGTGGAAGAACTCAAAAGGTCTAATTCTTGGGGTTCTTTTGGTGCTTGTGGCAAGATCCTTGTTCACTCATCCCAATTGTCTACCAGGCTGGGTTCTTTTCCTTTGAAGGGGTATTCATTGGGCTTTGGGGGAACCCCAACCAGACATGACTCAGCAGAGCCCATGGACAGGCACAAGTCCTTTGGGTTGAGTGAGTTAGCTAGAGTGACCCACATATTTTGGCCGAGTTGTGGGATTACCCAGCTGATGGTTTGTTGCAGTGTCCAGATGCTCATGATGGTTACACTGATGGTGGTAGCTGCCTTCACGGGACCTATTTCTTGGTATGTCTCTGGCAAAATAAATTGAATCAGTGAGTTCTGGAGGTAGACCTTGAATCCTTTTTTCTTTGATAAGTTAAAGATGGGTAAAGCACTTAGGGAAGTGGAGGAGGGAAGAGGGGGGAGGGACAAAGGGAGGAAGGTAAATGTATGGACAATGTAGGGTTTAGGGAACTGGGGCTCTATTTAAGGTTTGTCAGTTAAGTGCCTAGCCAGTGGATTGTGTGTCTCTTTCCGAAGTATCTTTCCTGTTTGATCTGTTTTGGAATCTGGTCATCCAGCGCTTCATCGCCGAATATAGCTTTCTCCATTGTCACTTCCAAGCAGCTCCCTTCTGCATGGTGCGTCCTGTGCTTGGAGTCTCAGAGATATGGTTATTCAGTATGGCTAGAGCAATGTTTGTCAGCCCTAAGCAGGGTTTGATGTATTTTCCTGGGAACCATCTGGATCCAGATGGAGCAGACACACAGGCATACCCTCTCCCCCAGGTAATCAATGGGAAAGGCCCATTGTTATTTGCTTTGTTTCTGGGTCCTTGATCAACACTGGCGGCCTCTCATTGAGCTTAGCTTGGGCTGAATTTGAGAAATGCCAGAGTACAGGGGGAGTCAGCTCAGAAAATGAACAATTTAGAAAATTGATAACATACAGAGCCTTACAGAGTCTCTCAATGGGAGACATTGTTTCTGTCTCTCCCTGTTGTAGATCAAGCATCCTTTTTATGGTGCCATGAGTCCTTTCCATAATTGAATGTCCTATGGGATTGTGGGGTATCCCTGTGGTGTGCTTTACCCCCATTGGTTAAAAAAGTATTTTAATTTGCNTTACAGAGTCTCTCAATGGGAGACATTGTTTCTGTCTCTCCCTGTTGTAGATCAAGCATCCTTTTTATGGTGCCATGAGTCCTTTCCATAATTGAATGTCCTATGGGATTGTGGGGTATCCCTGTGGTGTGCTTTACCCCCATTGGTTAAAAAAGTATTTTAATTTGCAGGAGGTGTAGGCAGGGCCATTGTCCATTTTTATTTCTTCCAGGATTCCCAGGTGGCAAATGCATGGAGAAATGTTTTATGGTATGGGCTGCATCTTCTCCAGCATGTGCTGAGGCAAACACTGCTCCAGAGAAAGTGTCCACATACACATGTATGTATTTGAATCGTCCAAATTTGGGGTAGTGAATCACATCCGTTTGCCAAATTTGGCAGGTGTTGAGTCCTCGAGAGTTAACCCCCATTCCTAGAGACGGCAGCTGATAATGTTGGCAGTCTGGCCAAGTGGCAAAGATTGCCCTTGCTTGCTCTTTGGACAGATGAAACATTCTCATGATGGCTGGGATATTTTGATGATAAAAAGCATGGGACATTTTTGCCTGGACAAAGATATCCAGCACATTCAGGGTTCTAACCATCATGGCAAATGTGTCCACTCTCCTGTTTCCCTCAGTAATGGTACCTGGGAGGTCAGTGTGTGATCTCACATGTGTTATGTGGAAGGGATGCTTCTGTGGGAGATGAGATAAATCAATTTGAAAAGCATCTTGTATAAATTTGGATTGGAGACCTCCTTCAAAAGAGAATGTTCTGCCCTTATAACTATCCCGGCAACATAGGTCGGATCAGTTACTATATTAATCAGATCCTGAAATCTCTCAAAAGCTCTGACAACAGCTAATTCTTCAAGTTGTGGTGGCCCTTACACGATCTGGACATCAGCCTCCCACTGCTGTGTCTGGGGGTCCTTCCATGTCATGACTGACTTATGAGAGGACCTAGAGCCATCTATAAAAATGATCCGAGCTTTGAGAGGTGTTTTACTTTGGAGGAATTTTGACACCAGATTAAAATTCATATTGAAAAGTTTATGGCCAGGATAATGAATTGACAGGTGTCCTGGGTAGCTATCTACTCTGAACTGAAGGCTTTCATTAGTTTGGAGCAATTTCTCCAAGTCTCCAAGTGTCATGAGTGGGATAAAGATGCATAAGAAATCACACCTCACAAGAGAGCGGAGGTGAGCTCTAGCTTTTTTGATCAGCTCCGTGAATACCTCTGGAATGGTAGTGATTGTCTTAACTGGTTGATGATGAGGGAATACCCATTCCAAAATGATCAGGGGATCTTTGGAACGGGAATCCTTTTGAAAAATTAATGAATGGAAATGGGGAGTCTTACTGAGGAGGGCTACCTGGAATGAGAGATTCAGGTCGTAATGGTGCACCTGGCAGGAGGACATGTCCTCCCAGACTCACTGTAAGGACTCCCGGGCTTTGGCCATGAGGGTGCACAGTGAATCCAGGTCCTCATTGCCTTGGAGGAGGTTGAAGAGGGATGCAAGGACTTCCCTCAAAATTCCCAGTAGAGGACGTAACCAGCTGATGGAGCTGCAGAGCTGGTGAAGGTCCTGAAGGGTCTTGGGGTCATCCTGGATAGTGAGTTGCTGGGCTATGATAGTCTTCTCAGAGATACAAAGTCTCAGGTAGGGCTGGCACGTTGAATCTTATCTTCCTGAATCTTGAAGCCCATTTTCTCAATGGCTAGAATTGTGTGTTTTAAAGTAATGTCCAAGTAGGGGTCCTTTTCCATGCAAATAAAAATGTCATCCATATAGTGAAGGATGATAGCCTCAGGGAACTACTTCATGATGGGGTCCAGGACAGGGACAATGTACTACTGAGAGATGGTGAGACACTTTTTAATCCCCTGGGGGAGAACAAGCCAATAGTACCTTCATAGTGGTGCTTGTCTGTTAACAGAGGGAACAGAAAAGGCAGACTGGGGAACATCTTGGGGATGGAGTGGAATATTAAAATAGCAGTCTTGTATATCAATGATGGCCATTTTCCAGTCCCAGGACAGCACTGTGGGTGAAGGTAATCTAGGTTGCAGGGGACCCATATCCTCAATGGCCTTGTTGATGTCTCTTACGTTATGGAGGAGCCTCTACTTGTCCTTGCCTGGCTTTTCAAAACAAAGATGGGAGACTTCCAAGGGCTATTGGTCTCTACAATGTGGCCCTTGGAAAGTTGTTCCTCCATGAGGGCTTTCAGAGCGCTCAATTTTTGACTGGACAGGGACCACTGGTTGACCCACATTGGATGGTCATGATTCCAGGTAGGCAAGGGATAGATAAGGCGCGCTCTTCAGTGGCCCCCACTAAAATCCTAGACTAGGGATCTGGATGGAAGCCCCCCATTGTGATAGTAGGTCCCTGCCCCATAAGGTGATGGGAGCCCTCACTACATAAGGGTGGATGGCAGCAAGTTGTCCCTCAGAACCTTCTATGAGGATATTTTTCTTGCTCCTCATAGGAATAGCCATTCCTCCAATACCAGATATTGTCCCTATTACTGGTTGCAGCTCCCAGTTCTCTGGCCACTCGGAGCAGGCAATAATTGGCACATCCACTCCAGTGTCCATCATCCCTGGTGGATGGATTTTCTCCCTCTGACAATATAAAGCGCACTCCACTACTGGTTTTTCAGCACCTATGATCTAAACCCACATCATGGTGGGGTTGGCAGGAAGCAGTTCTGGAAAGTCACGAGGAAGTAGAAAGGCTTGGGTGACTGCAGTCCTGATGGCAAGGTGTAAAGGCAGGTCTGTGCAGTAAATTAAAAAACCAAAACAAAAAAAAAAAAAAAAAACCCCAAAAAAAAA
>VWZN01015688.1:67532-80383 GCA_013396955.1 Regulus satrapa | reverse complement strand
AAAAAACCAAACAAAAAAAAAAAAAACCAAAAACAAACAAAAAAAACCCCAAAACAACAAAAAACCAAGAAAACCCTCAAGGCCCTCCAGTCATTACTTCAGGTATTATGTGTATTTCATCGGGTGCATGCAAGCTGTCCCCAATTATGAGAATGTCCCTGGGTCTGTCCTGTGGCCCATATTTCCCTGTTGGGGTCTGGTAAACACAGTCATCCGGGAATTCGATAGACAGTGAGGTTACCAACTGGCTTCTGGTTCCCATCTGAGCAGTTTCATAAGGATTGTGGTAATCTTCTGTGTTGGCAATGGTTTTTCCACTCGCTCAATGATAGTGGGAAGAGTGGGATGAAATGGCTTTTGATTTGGTGTCATCCTGCGGGCTGTTCCATGCTTCTCTGGGAGTTTCCTGACTGCGGTTGACAACCTGACCATCTACAGGCCCAAAAAGGATGTTCTAGGTGACGGTCCCTTGGGGGTTGCAGCCATGAACAGTCTTTTAAAAAGGTTCCCCACAATGGAAACACTTTTGTTCCATCTTGGAGGCTACCACTGCAAATGATCCTGAGACTCCATCAGCAATGCCCTTTGCCACGGCCTGCGCCACAACTTCCTCCTGCGAGAAGTGCTTTGTGCAGGCTTCGGCCATCTGTTTTATGGCTGGTTCTGGGTCAAGAGGCAACACCCTTAAAATATCTTTGCATTTTGTATTGGCATTAGCTAATGCAAATTTCACTAAAATTTCTTTCTGTGCCTCTGAGCTTTCAATTTGTCTGTCAAGGGCAAATTTGAGATGGTTTATGAATTTTATAAATGTTTCTTCAACTCCTTCTTTGATGTGGGCAAATGATTGCGCTGGGATGGAGTCATCAGGAGTGAAAAGCAGCATTGTTTTTGCAGCAATGGCAACATCCTTTAATGTCCCTTCTGGAAATTGGGCCTGGTCTTGTGGTTTTTGGAAGTTACCTTCTCCGGCCACCTGGGCAATGGGGGTATTAAGTTTGTCAGGGTCTTGGGCATAGGACGTGGATAGCTGAGAGAGGAGTTTTTTCCATCTCCTTTCTCAGAGCATGTATTCTGCTGGGAAGACAAGGCAACTTGACAAATTTTTAAGGTCATAAGAAACAAAGGTATGGGAGGAGAAGGTGGCATCCAACAAATTCTTGAAAAAATGAGAGCCCCTACCATGATCTTTGGCCACCCTTTGGGAGGGAGGGAAGTGCCATATCCAGAGAGGGCAGAGGAAGGAGCAGGATCTGCGCCACGATGGGAGGTCCCAGGAGAAGGGGAAGTGCCTGACAGGAGGGGGGCTCCCGATGCAGTTACACCCTGCGACATCTTGGACGGGGAGGAGCCAAACGCAGGAGGAGCAGGAAAAGATGGTGGAGAGGCAGGAAAGTCGCTATCTGGGGAATAAAGGGTGGGAAAACTTGGACAAGAAGGAGGCAAAATGGCGGGGCTAGCTATGTTGCAGGCACCATTTTGTGGGGAAATAACTGGGGGTGGTGAAAGAACTGGGTAAGTGGGTACCAGAGCAAAATCGAGGGAAGAGTCCCAAATGGCATAGCCAGTGCTGCCGGGAGATGGAGAGAGACGAGATTGGCAGGCATCAGGAAGATGGTAGCAACCCTGTACCTTCAGGTGACAACTGTCTGCCAATTGCCCCTCAGGTGGGGAAGAGGGTGTTGGAGAAGGGGAAGAGGAATGAGATAAAAGGGTTTTTAATTGGGGGTCTCGAATGTTTCCCAAACTTTTCCACAACATATCAATTACCTTAATAATGTTGCAAAATAAAGGATAAAATTTGGCAACCGAAAAGTCTCCTTCCCATTGCTTTTGTAAAATCTTTTTCCCAACTTCACCCCAAAATGAGTTTAAAAAAAATGAATCTCACACTGCTAAAGGAAAGTGTTTTAAAATCCAATGAATAAAACTTTTTACCACCTGCTTGGAAAACCTAAAATTTCCCCCAACAAGGGCACTCACAACTTGGAAATAAAAGTCCCTCTGAGGAGGGCTGATCTTTTGACGACTCAGTAAATTGTCCATCCTCAAATTTCTTCCCACACCTAGCAGAAAAGAGAAAAGTGAATAGGAAGACCACAGTCACTCACTCACTTTTCTTCAGGCTAAGCTCGGTGGATCAACGAAAAGCTGCTGGGCAGGTGATCAGCCTGGTGACCGGTCCTCCGGAGTTTTCTTCTTCTCCTAGGTGGCAGCAGCGAGGATCCCAGTTGGACCCTTGGATAGCCTTCGCTAAAAGGTGAAGGGTTCTTCTTGGAGAGCTGGACATGCTGAGAGAAGCTTACAGACTGTAGCCAAGGGCTACAGGAGGTGCTTCTGATGAGACCCTCCAGAAAAGGTCCTGTTTGGGTGCCAGCTGTTGCAGCCGGACACTGGGGCTGGTGGGGAGTGCCACGATCTTCTAGAGAAGCACCTTCTTCACATCCTAAAAAGGACGGGTGCTCTCAGTACCGCAGGCACCTTCCCAGAGAGCAATTTCAGCTCTGGCAGTGTGGCTGGTTCAGAGAAGATCCAGGTGACCTGAAAGGAGGAACAGAAGACTCCATTTTCAGTTCCGCAGAGAGCTTTATTCTCAGGCTGCAAAGGCTCCAGGGACAGAGAAAGCCTCCCAGGGTAAGGCTGAGAGAATAGGGAAGATAGTTGGAGGAGGAACTTCTTCAAGGGAGGGTGCAAGCTTTCCATCTCCTGGCCTATCGGACTACACACCCTAACCCTAGGCATAACCCTAACATTAGGCAGGGAAGAAAACCATCCCTGGGCTGAGGCTGGTGCCAAGCAGGAAAGTGTGGTAGGAGATGTGCTGTGGCAGTCCAGTGTTCCCTTTGGCATGACTTTTGCAGCTGCAGAGTCTTTGGAGCTCTGGGCTTTGTGGTTTCCTTTCATGATTATGGTTAGGATTATGCCTAGGTTTAGGGTTATGCCTAGAGTTTGGTTTTAGAAAATCACAAAGCCCAGAGCTCCAATGATTCTGGAGCTGCAAAAGGCATAGCAAGGGGAGCACAGGACTGCCACAACACGTCTCCTACCGCATCTTTCTGTTATGCACCTACACCTGGCCACAGCAGGCTCCTGCCCCACCTTAGTTTAGGGTTAATACTAGGGTTAGGGTTTTACTAAGTGTTATAATTACACCTAGTATTACGGTTCAGAAACCCACAAAGGGCAGAGCACCACTGATTTAGCAGCTGCAAATGACATGCCTTGTTGTGATGCAGCACATCTCCTACCACAGAAATGTAGGCAGGGCAAAAGACTGGCTGTGTGCTGAGGCAGGTGCCAAGCTGAAAGGTGTGGTAGGAGATGTGTTGTGGCAGTCTGGTCTTCCCCTTGGCATGCCTTTTGGAGCTGCAGAATAATTGCAATACTGGGCTTTGTGGTTTTATGAACCCTAGGCATAACCCTAATCCTAGGTGTAACCCTAAACCTAGGCAGGGCAGAAAACGAGACATGGGCTAAAGCTAATGCCAAGCATAAAGGTGTGGTAGGAGACATGTTATTGTAGTCTCTTGCTTGCCTTGGCATGCCTTTTTCAGCCTCAGAATCATTGGAGTTCTGGAATTTCTTGGTTTTTAATTATAAGCATATCTCTTACCTTAGGCCTAACTCTAACCCTAGTCAGACCCGTAAAATCTGCATGGGCCAAGCAGAAAGTTCTGGTAGGAGCCATGTTGCGGCAGTTCTGTTTTGTCCTTGACGATTCATTTGTGGCTTTTGAATCTTTGGTGCTCTGGGCTTTGTGGTTGTTTGTCCCTTATCCCAGGCATAAGCCTAACCCTGGGCATAGCAGTAAAAATTGCCTTGGGCTTAGGCTGTTGCCATGCAGAAATTTGTTTTCTCACTTTCTTTCAAAAATGGACTAAATTTTTTTTTTCTCCCCATCTTACATTAGTTATACTGTAATCAGATACTTTCTACAGTATGTATTTTTATGTCATGGCAACTTTATTTCAATTGTGCTGCTGGTAGAAAGTATTAAATATGGTTATGATTCAAATCAGTTGTCTGTGTGCCATCTCTACTGGAGATAAACTGTCATTCAGGTAGCATGAGTACCAAGTAGTATTTGGTATGCTTCTTCTGCTAAAGTGGGCAAGCTTCCTTTTTATTCCACACTGCTGACAGTAGCTGTTCATTCTGAAATCATTGGCTGCAAATTGAAAGAGATCAAAGGAAGATATTCCTTCTACTTAGTTATGCTGTTGGAAGGGTGGCACCACTGTTTAAGGAGAGCTGGAGTGGAGAACAATAATCCTATAATCTGTCCCAGCCCAATTCCTCTGAGCAGTGAAGCAGTGCTGGAGATGTGATGCCACATAGGACAATGGGAGTGCTTATATCACTTGTTTACAATTAGAAATCTGCCTAAATAAGCTGCTCAAATGGCTTTAGACTGTGCATTACAGATCCAAGACCAGTGTCCACCATTAGAGAAGAGGTAGCATATGTACCTTCTTTTTCTAGTGCTGATGTCAAGTGCTTCATCTTACTTGGGAGATCTTAGGGTTTTTCCTATTTTGACCAAGGGGAAAAGAAAAAATTGCATGGCTTACTGCAAATTTCTAATATAATTTTTTCTTTTCTTTTCAGATTTTAAGATTCTCTGGGTTAGCAAGTCTGAAGATATTAGGAGTAAACAAAAAAGTTGGAGGTAGCATGTCTAGGCCCAAATCTGTTAAAACATACACTTGTCATTTCCATTATTCAAAATTAAAAAGGACATACAATTAAGAAAAGAAACCAGGCTGAAGTCACAGGTACCTGCTGTATCACAAACCTAACTTATGTCTTCAAGCACATATTAAAAGTACAGAGATAAATCCCTAGCAAGTCCAAGGGACTAATGCAAAACCCACTGAGTATCACTGTCCGTACCTGAAACTGATCTTTGGTAGCCCGCTGAGGTTTCTACTGATAAATTAGAGCAGTTTACATAGAAAATAGCAAACATATAGTGAAAAATTTAGCATACAGTGACTGGTAATTATTAAAACTTTATTTATACTCAGGTGTGCTGTGCTGACTCTGGAGCTGTCAACCAGGCTTTTAGGGTACTATGTTCAAGCAACTGCACAATCCATAATTGGAAAGGACATTCTTTGATGTATAGAGAAAATACACAGAACAAGCTGACTGGAAAAGTTAGGAAATTATGAGGATGGTATTGTAAGCTATGGTTACAGATTTTTGCAGGTTGTATTACATCTTATCAGATAAGCTAATTTCTAATAGCAAAAACTGAATTGCATGCAAATCCCCTTAAAAGATGATAAATGAAAGATAGCTGGTTTCTCTTGCAGTCAAAGAAGTTTTCAGGTTGTTCCTGTTTTAGTTACTAACAGTTAGGTTTCTTGACCCACACGAAATTCTAACAGAAGCCAATATTAAAGGCATTGAAGTGAAACTTTCAGTGCCTTCTTCTTCTGAATAGCCAGGGCAAATGGTTCTTTTTTGCATTTTCTGAGATAATTTTAATTGTATTTAGAGCCAGATCAGGTCTCCTGAATTCAAAAGATGCAGTGGAGGAGAAAATACCAAGCACTTTTAGACTGAATGAATTATCAGCATAGACCCCGATCCCTTAAAATGTTCAGTGACATTGATTCCTGTTTTAAATCACAGTAAGCTGGGATTGTTCAGTGTAATTGGCCCCAGGTGTCTGAGGCACAAGACTGCCCTTTAGTATGAAGTATTTCCATCTTTTTAGCACTAGAGCCATGATAGAAAGCTGTGTAATTATGTAATGGCTTGATTCTATATACAATGGGACAAAGAGAATGCTAAAGACATTCAGGAATTGTGGTAGCAATTTTGGAAAAGAATAAATTTCAGATTGATAATATTTGGAGGAAGTATCTATTTTCAATCTTCTTTTTCTTAAGACAGTATGTCAACATGAATTGCTGTGTCACAAATTCATCCAGTTTATGTGCTCATCATCTAGGGGAGTCCAGGAAAGATTGTGCCTGCTCTCCCCAAAACTGCGAATAAGAAGGAAATATTAAACATCTGTTTTTAACAGGGTGATACAAAATGTTCTTCAAATTCTGAAATGCCGAATGCAACTTTAAAATATTCTCATTTATTAATCCATAAGCACTGTAAATATTTCAGCTAGCATTCCAAATACAACAAACCACCATAATTTCCTCCTTAAGTAAGGTGTATTTGCAACTCTGAGGGCCAGTGGTTGATGGACAGAGTATCAAAGGATTTACTTGAAAAATAGCATTTGAATGTGATCAACAGTAAAGAAATGGTCTTTCCCTGAAAACAGTGTTGCACTAAAATAATCAATAGAACATCAGGGTGGTATGATGATAGCATGCTTGTAAAACGTTGTTTGTACCAATCACACCTGAGATTTAATTGCATCAATTTAAAGATATGAGAAGTCTCATTGTCATTAAGGATGAAAAATAATAAGTGGTAATCACTAGCTGACAGCACATCCACACCAGATGTCTGCTGTCATAGTGCTGCAGCACTCATTGAGGCACGTATTCAGTTGGAAAATCTTCCATTTGTTGCTCTAGTTCTGTTTCTGATTATTCTCTCCCTTAAAACATGTTTTGGGGTAAAGCAGGTATAACAAGCAGTACAGCTGGACTGTGTTCTCCTTGGGCTAATGTGACCTGTGTCTTTAGTATTGCTGCCAGGGTCATGTGATACAGTCTCTAAGGCAGCTTGGTTTGTGATCAACAGCACAATGCACTGTGCTCCACTGTGCCAGACTGCCAGAGCTCCCACCTGGGATGAGATGCATTGCCAAGGACCAGTAATTTTGGAAACTCCTTCTACACCAAAGTCAGATGTGGCTTCAGACTCTGAACAGTATGATAAATTGCTGCAGGTTTTTCTCCAGGTTCCTGGTGTCTCCTGGTGCCTTTCATCAAATTTCCCCTTGTCCTTTCAGAACAGAGTCTGTACATTTCACTCTAAGGCAAAGTAGCACTTCCATAGGGCACCATCTGCACAAAAAATTATTCCTCCTTGTGGTGTGGTATGTTATAGTAGTCAATTACATTGTAGCATTCAGGGACCATTAGGAAAGATGTATGTCCCTCTTATATCTAATTTAATGCTTCGATTTTCAAGAGGCACCAAAATCCTGCTTCACACAGGAAAATTAAAAGAACTATGACCTGTAGGAGGGGGGGAAAAAGATAAAAGACCTTAAGGGGAAACAGAAAAACAAAAAACCAAGCTAAAGATAAAAAAGAAATTGTACATTAGGTTTTTACACAGTTTAAGCAGAGAAAATATGCATAATGAATTATTTTCTTTTATGCAAACATTTCTAAAAATTATGTGCTAGACTGAGTGAATCAGTGAGGAACAATAACCCAGAATAATGGGCAAACATTGCACTTGGGTCTGAAGATTATATAGGGCATTTTGTCACGCATAAGGAAGGCATCTTAAAAGTGTGCAGATTAGTAAGATTTCTGTCCAAGCAGGAATAATTATCTGACAAGACCAAGACAAGCCTGAGTGAAATATTTATAACTAATATTATCAAGCAAGAAAACCAATAAAAATTACTGCTTCCCAGCAGGTGGCACTGCAGTTAATGAGTTCTAATTCACCTCAGCATCTTTCACCAATCTTTCCTAAAAATTGGTAGATTTTCATACTCAAATATTTCTTCATTCTTTTTTTAGAAGGTCCTACTGGAGATCTTAAGTAGTCAGAGAACAAAATAGGAGCAAACACTGACAAATTCCAAGTATCGCAAAATGCTGCCATTAAAAATTATCTGGTTAAAAAGAAGGAGCCTTTTTCTCTCATGAATACTGGGGAAGAAAACTGTATAACACTACAGAAACTTGGCTATATCATATTTGTTTCAGAAGTTGTAGATCATGTTTTGCTGCCTAAACCTCTGGTTAATTCCTTCAATCTACTTTTCTTGGAAAGTTTTGCAACTAATTCAGACTAATATTCTCCCTTGTATTTTAAAAATTATAGGCAAAATGCTAACATTACAGCTGATAAAGCCTCATGAATGTGGTTAGTGTGAGATATAGGGTGCAGCCCTGTGGAAGCGCAGTGTGATTGATGGATGCTGTACAGGCTTACCAGCCATCCTGATTTGTATGCAGTGATTCTGTCCTCATTCTGAGACTCCCACATTATGCCAGGGATTATGATTGTTCTGAGACTCCTGATCCCTGGGAGATGCATGCAGAAAAATATTTAAAAGTGCTACACTGAGGCAAAGTTGTAAAGGAACAGCTGGAGGGACCATAGATTGACAACAAAACAGGGAAAAGACTATCCCATAGGCCTTAGACAGATAATTGAATGACATCATCTGTCCCTAGCATTCCATATTCTACCTTTCTTTTTCCTTGTCTATTATTATGCCACTGCAAACAATAACCCTGTCTTTAATAGTATAGAAAATATATGTACTATGACTATTTTAATGTTTTATAAATCATTCTACCTTCATCATTTGTCTACTGCATCCTTCAAATTCTACTAAAGAATGAAAAAATCCTATTAGCTGACATGATCTGTTGTAAAGAAATCTTTTTTTTTTCCTTTTCAGTTGTTTAAATTTTGAAGTATTTGTTGTAAAAAGTTATCTGTATGGCTGTCCCATTATATGAAAATATTTAAATTTTAAAATCAATTTACAAATTACTCTACTCTATGCATTAGTTTATTAATAATGGATTTCCAT
Source organism: Regulus satrapa (assembly GCA_013396955.1). NCBI lineage: Eukaryota > Metazoa > Chordata > Aves > Passeriformes > Regulidae > Regulus > Regulus satrapa. Next base: position 71,673 of record VWZN01015688.1, on the reverse strand, counting down.
GTGATCCTTCCTTATTGCTTTTTTAATGGAAGAAATCTAGCAAGTTGCTCTCCTAATTGTGACTTGATTATGTTCCACTTTTTATAATAGACTTTCCTAAGATGAAATTAAATAAAATTAGCTCTCTTCAATGTCAGCTCCCTTGAAAATTTATATCTAACTGGTACAGCAGGACTGCTGCTTGTGCATTCACACAGGAAGCTGAAAGCAGTCCGGCAGAAAAAATTGTGAATTTGGGAGGCTATGTTTATTAGAAGTTAATGCAGTAGTGTAGCCAAGCATACCTGCAAAGAATATTACTTCAATCACAAAATAGGCAAGTGAAAAACATAAATTTTCTAGGTACTTTGAGAGGGAAACAAAAATATCAGAAGAGTACAGAATTAATTTAATTAACAGAGGAGCCTAAAATTTATATCTTTGCAAAAATTAACTAAGGCATACTTCAAGGAGAATACAGTTGCACAGATATGTATATATTCTGACCAAAATTGTTGCTGAAAGTATTTGAATTGCAAATCAGAGTTTCTCAAAAGCCAGGAAGTGATGGAAAACAGATTTCCTGTGGAAACCTTTATATATATTATTCAAAGTGTTTCCCTGAAGGAACCTGTCTCATGAGCCTACTCTGCACAGGATCAAGGAGGGATTCAGACATACAGCACAGTGCAGTCTAATGCTTAAAAGGAAAGATTAGGCCATCCCTGCAGAAAGTTGTTCTCTTCTGTATGGGTCACCATGCAGAGAGAGAGGGACAGAACCATGTAGCTGGCAGCTTGGCAGCATTTGTTATATGGCAAGGGAATGCCTAGCAGTGATCAAAGAACTGCTCAGCTGCTGAAAGAGAGTGGTTTTTAACTATTCTCAGCTCATCTTCTCTTTAGTTTATCTTTATTTACCTCTCATGTTTCTGTTTCTCCCTTTCCTGCTCCTTGTCTAATCTCCTCCTTTCACTTTTTTATTAATCTATCCTATCCTTTCCTACCTTCCCTGTGTCCAGTCAGTTAAACCTATTTTTAAGAATTTTTCCTCATTAGTCAGAGCTGATTGTAAACATAGGAACTCAGTTGCAGAGTCTTGAGCCACAAGACCCCTGAAAAGGCAGGAGAAATCACAGACTCAGCTATATTCTTGTAATCGGGAATATCCTTCTAAATATCTGAATCCCCAGGATGGAGTACACCTGGACATTTGAGGAGGCAGGACAAGGCAATAGCTCAGGAGGCAACTAAGAAGCAAAAACAACAACATCATCAGAAGACAGAAAAATTTAATTTTATTAAGTCATACATAATCAACTTAATAATATTTCAAAAGCTTTATAGTTTATTCAAATTTGGTGAAGTTTTCATAAAATCAGGAAACAAAAAAATCATATCCTTTTTACCTCAGAAATCAACCTGACAAACATCAAGCCTCTCCTCTGTAGAGCAGAGATACCTTTAAGAAGACTTTAAAAATGTGTAAAATAATATTAGTCCTGTTCTCTGAATTTCTGGATAATTTCAGCTAAAACTCTCTCAAATAAAGAAACATGCAAACCAGCCCACATATAACATGAACACAAATATTTTTAAAGTTTCATTATATTTTCCCCAGCCAGAAGGAGTCATAGGCTAGAAATTACTGGGTAACTTATATCATTAGCAGATGTATTACCTTGTCGTTAGTATTGAAGAGGGAAATGACCCATTACTAAAACATGCAAACATTACAAAAACTCTTTCTGTAATATCTGCCTGTTCTGCAGGTCCTTCAGGAAATTGCCTAACCTGCACCTGTACAAGTAACAGATAGCATTTTTTGTTGGCTAAGCTGTTTTAAAATAATGATTGATAAAGACCTTCCTGCTGTTGATGGTAAATTGTCTAGTATTCTCAAGCTCTAGCAAAAAAAAAAAAAAAAATTGCAATAAGGCTTGGTATGGTCCAAATTACAAAAAATGATGAATAATAAAATATCAACATATGTTTAAATTGTGTACAACATTTGCCAACTATGCCTCATTCTTTAGTAATGTCAGAAGCATTATCTTTTTTTTTTTTTCTGAAGATTTTCTTCATAACAACAAAGCTATTAATGGAACTTGCCACAAGAAAAATACACTTTGTTTCAACCAAACCAATGGAAGAGCCCAGCAGAGGTTGGTAACACATACTCTATGGGTTTGATTTGCTGTGGTTTCATAGCTCTGATCAATAAACTAATTGAGCTGTGTCAAATTGGTCTTCTGGGTTTTTACTCCTATTAGAAGTACTTCATACTCAATTTCGGAATAAACACATAGAGGAGACAGGCACAGTGATGACTCGTCTGTGAACAGCCTAGATGTACTGCACATCTTCTCTCTGTTTTCCCCTCATAGCTCATTCTGGTAGGATAAATACAGCTTCCACGACCCTGAAGTTTCTTAAACTTCTACTTAATTGTAGTGAAACTTTCTTTTTAACTACACAACAGCTTTAAACATGCTGTCCTGTTCTACTAGTGTTCACCACCTACTTTTCTGATCTGAGTCCTTCATTGCCTTGCTGAGGCAGTGCCACATTTTTAATTTTCATTTATCAGACCTTGTAATATCTTAGTCCTCTGTGGTTATCACTATATGTTATTTTTGCTATACTATACATATGAAATCCAAATGCGAGGACCAATAATATTTTGCATTTTGATTAAAAGCTCGAGGGGACATAATTAGGTACATGACTGTTATCTATCTATCTATCTATCTATCTATCTATCTATCTATCTATTTATTTTTCTGGTATCTTTCACTTGCACTGAGATATCTGTGAAATGTATTTCAAAGATTTTACAGGAGTCTCTGCTCCAGGACTACAGGGACCTTTCAGCTTCCTATTGACTTTATAAGGTCTCCAGACTTGTATTTCAAAGCAATTTCCAGCAGGCACACACAGATTGAAAAAAATATGAAATATTATGACTTTCCTAGTAGCAAGAACAGTTCTTCAAATTGATTTCTTTGGGCTTTGGCTTTTGTGAGTTTTTTGAGAATGGAGACTATCTTTTGCACTTTGCACACTTAAGGTATGAACTTCATAGAAGTTCCTTTTAAGGTCGGAAGTAAGAGTTAAAACTACTTTTGTGACTACTTTTTTTTTTTATTTCTCAACTGTGTTTTTTCAGAGAGAGAAATTTAAATTTTTAAAAATTCACCCTGACAGTTTTGCTGTTCTGCCCACACTTAGTGATTCCTCCACTAAAGAGTTAACTGAAGCTTTTGTCTGTCAGTATTACTATCTTTCCTATTAAGAAATAATAATCTTTAGTCTGCTTTTAGAAGTGATCTAAACCTGCAATAACTGAAACACTGACTATATAGGAAGGTTGTGATGGGAAGAGCCCTGAGATATGCTCTGGCAGATGCACATTTACCATGAACAGAGGACATGGAGAAAAACAATCATCTGTCATTAGTTCTCTTGAAACATCCCATAATTCTTGCAAAGAACAGATATGTTGTCCTGAAATTGACCCAATTGATGGGAAAAAGTTCATAGAACATTTGAAACAAAAAAAAAACCAAAACAAAACAAAACACAACACAAAAAAAAACAAACAAACAAACAAACAAAAAAAACCCCAACAAAACAACCTTACACTTGACCATCAAGGCACATAAGCAGAAGCAAAGAATATATGGAAACAATTTCCTGAGGAAAATTTAAACTTAGAATAAACTAAACCCTGTGGGTGTCACTCACCCAGGTTCCTCAGAATAGGAGACAGTCTTGTGGACTGGCTGGCTGTGTTACACTTATTGGTGAGTCAGCATTTTGGTAAATATTTGCCAACACTTACCAGACTTTTCACTCTGAAAACCCAGCAGCAACTGATTAAAAAGGCAGAAGATCAGCATCTTAAAGTCAAAGTAGCATGCAACTGCCAAAGAGGACATAAGATTTTGGAGTATATTAGCACAACAAAGGGACCCAAAGCAACTTTTTCTGTATGAGCTCCAAGGGCCTATCTGTTCCTCTAGTATGGTCTGGCCTGTTTTTTTCCCCCTGGACTGGGAGGGTTAGGATGCTTGATGGGAATAGCTAAGAATACTTATGAATGTTTTTTTATCTGTTAAAGACTCAACTAAACTCTAAGCTAATGCATCAAAGAATTTTAA
>VWZN01015688.1:13940-50924 GCA_013396955.1 Regulus satrapa | reverse complement strand
AATAAATAAGGTGGGGGGGGAAGGGGGGGGGGGCGGGGTGGCGCGGCTTGAAGTCTGTGCTTGCTACTGCTCTCGCTGCCCAGAGCCGCGAGTGCGAACGGCTGGATGCTGCTGTCTCTGAAAAGGGTTTTCTGGTTTTTATGTGTCATGATGCACACGGCTGGGGGTAGCTAGTAGAGTAACTATCTGTATCCCAATATTTCCCTGTGGAAGGGTTGTTATGGTAGCAGCACTCCCCACTTCTTTTATTTTTATATATCTGGCACAGGGTAGTGTTAAAGACCTAGAAACTGCCTTCATTAAAAATGAAAAAAAAAATTTAAATATATATATAAATATATACATATATATAGCAGACTCTTGCCTCTTTGCCAAGTAGACAATAAGTACAAATATAAGATTCACACTCGTCTCCACTCCCTTCTCCAGAAGCTGGTGCTGTGATAATGGTAATGACTGCAGGATGCTGGGGGAAAATTTCTTTCCCCCAAAAACCTTATTCCTGCTTTTTGCTAAAATTTTTGAAAATTTTCCTTGATTGTGGTTTGTGCTTTCTCATGTTTCACTGATACTTTTTCAAAGTATTGTTTCTTACTTCCAGAGGATTCCTTAGTCCTGCATTACACGGAGTAAAGTGGTCTTACATACAAGTAAAGCACATCATTTGCAAAATCTTGCAATTCTGTAGATTTTGCTTTTCTGTACAAGTCACAGGATGATAGTTTTCTCCTTGTAATGCAGAGATGAATCTCTATGAGACTCATCGGAATGGCTTCAGCACATCTTACCTGCCACAGCTGGTGGCAGTCAGAAACAATAAGATTTAAAGGTGATCATGGAAGTAAGTTTCTCTATCTAATGGTCAGCCTATTCTCAATCAAAACACATATGGTTCTAACGGAAACACTCTGATTCCGATTTCAGTTTAGTTAGTTTTTTGGACAGGGTGTTTAAACCCTGAAACCATTGAGGAGGTTGGATGTTAAACGCATATAAAATTGGTAGCCCGCTATACTACTTAAACATTTTTACTCTGCAGTTTTGTAGATGCTATTTGCTGTCTTTGATCAGAGTTTGCTTGGGTAGGGATTGAGCAGTAAATGATAAGGACAGAAAATTCTGTCCTGGTAGCTCCTGCATTTTTATTTCTACCACAATATTTGAAGACTGATACTGATATTGCAGAATGAAATGTTATTGAATTTTGATATCTTGTTTCCAATTGTACATTTTGAAATGTTTGGCTTATCAGCAGGAAAGAAACACAAACGTGTAAATGTTTATTTAAGGATGAAAAAATGCTGTCCTAGGGTGATTCATGTGTAGAAACAGGCTAGATTCATATTAAATAAGTGAACTAAAATAATGCAGAGCAAGTGATCCGGAACAAATTTTCGCTGCATATAATGAAAACAGGCACTCTTATCTTCAAGTTGGAATTTAGAGATGCTGGAAGAGAGATGAAGAACAGCAAAATACATATATTTAATGACAGACAAAACTCTCGAATAAACATCAGATATTTATGAGGGAACTCAAGCATATTTCTTAGTATAACTTTGGTCATGATTCTGATCTCAGCAATCAGTATGGGATTCTCCCCAGGCACTGCTGTGAGCAGAATCAAAGACAACCCTGCTATCCATTTCTGAGGAAAGAGGATATGAAAAGATCATTTATGTTGTCCCCCATTATCATAGCTGGAAGGGTTTATTTTGTATCTCATATGGAATATTCCACACTTTAGCCTCCTAAGCAGTAGTCAGGCCTACAGTTCTTACCTGCCCAGACTGCTCAGCTGAGATAATTCTTGTGAGAAAGAATAATGCATGTTTTGCTAGGGGCAGCTTTTTTGTGACCAAATAATCATGTTCAGTGGAAAAAAGGTTTGACTCTGAATGATATTTTCATATCTGATACCACTAAAATTTCATATTAGGGAGTGAGAGTAATATGTTTCTTAAAATGGCATTATTTGCTTAAAGTTTCTGATACGAAAGGACAAGATTACTTTAATCAAGATGGAGGGTAGATGTTTCTATCTTCGGTGATTAAAAATATCCTTAGTGATTTAAAAATAACCTTAAGTCATAATGAAGAAAAGACAAATTTGGGCCTTCTGAAAAGGGTTACAAATGAAGTTATTTGTACACATGAACCAACAGATTGCACTTATTTAACACCAGACAGAAGTAAAACGGAACAAAAAGAAGAAAGCTGGCAAAAAACAAGTCATAATGGGAAAAAAGCACGGCGTAAATCCTGAAAGACTTGCAGAAATTGCCCAAGAGACTGCAATGTTAACTGACTCCCTTATGGGAGTCAAATGGAAAAAGCCTCTTTGACTTCAGTAATGTTAATAGCGCGAGTGTATGCTAAGAGAAGAGATGGGTAATTCAACTAAGTACCACAAGAATTCAGAATGATTGTTACTGAAATCAGATTAGAAATGTATGGGCTGTCTTCAGTTAGAAGTCCTGACTAAAAATGAATTGGAGGCTTGCTTTCTATTTCTCAAGGCCGAAATGTCAACCTGAGAGTAATGTTTCAAGTGACTTTTGAAAAACACAGCATGTTATAGTTATTCCGGTTTTAATTTGTGTGCTATTCTATTAAAATGATGTTACTTTTGCCAAGCTCAAGTTATTAATTAGTTATTAGCAACCATTTCTACTTTCTTTGTACATTTTTTTAAATGTCAGTATTTCAGAAATGGCAAGAAATACAAAACAGTCTTCCTACAAGACTGCATGCATAAGCTGAATAATTCAAAGCCTGTGCTGTCATAGTGCAATCAAATTTTTAATATGATGCTGCCAAAGTCATAAAAAAAGAAAATCAAATGTGACATCATAGAAGACAATGTATATAGCTGACATGACATTTGAATGTTTTAATTTCCCCACGTTATATTTAGCGGTTAATGAAGATAGACTTTTCTTTCTTTCCTCTGAGGAAACTCCTAATACAACATATTAAATGTTCAGGAAAAAAAACTCTATTTTCATTAAAACATATGCAAGTTTTTTGAAGATAAGTCCTGAGCATAAAGGACATCCAATCATTTAAGGGATAATGTAAAGCCATCACTGAGAAACAGAACTGAGATAATTTGTGGCTGATGAGAAAAAAATATTGTCAGACAAATTTTCTAGAATATCTCAACATAGGAAATTATTTTAACTGTTCCTAACTATGGATGAACCTCTGTCTAAAGAAAGCAACAAAGTCAGCCTTGCCCTCAAAAAATATAGTCATTTCTTTCTGCAGAAAGAAACTTTTTTCTCCTGTTTTTCTTCCTAAATTAGGCATATGTAATGCCAATTAAAAGTACAAAGTACCAGATTAGCAGAAGTGGAAAATGCAAGTGTTTTCACCCAGCCTTTGTGAAGCACAGGAAGCAACAGTGCAGTGTGGTGACCCCAGAATGATCTGCCATTTCATCCTGGTTTGGCTAGTTTCTTGACATGAAGAAAATGTTTGCCCACTGAGATCTACCAGGTGGCTAAGGACCAATTTGCTCCAAGTGTTCAATGTACTGAGGAAATTTGTCTGGAATGGGGTTTTAGTTGATAACCTCAGCCTCTGTCTGCTTCAAAGAAATCAGCCCAGGTTGTGACTCTTTGGGGACCTGACTGGATCCTGCAAGGAGCTCAGTATCAGGACTTTCAGAAGTGCCAAGTGCCTGCTCAGTATCCTCTAAGAAAGGGAGTGAAATACCAGATAATTTCACACAGACCACAAACCAACTTTCAAATCTCAATGATTTTCCGTCACTACTGCATGTTGGCTGTATTTGAATCAGTGAACTAGAGGTGAAAGGCTCCAAAAATGTGATTACCAGTTCCCTGGGACATTTAGTTCTTTAAGGATAGTTTTCTGGAAATATTTATTTGTATTTAAGAAACTTGGGTAGAGAGAAATGAAATAAAAACATAGAAATATTTTTATTTTGTTCTAAAAAGTGCTTTCACATATATTTTTGTTTTGTTTTGTTTTGTTTGTTTTGTTTTGATTTGATTTGTTTTGTAGAGAGACTGTAAATGACAGATATTTGATCCTGGAATACATATATAATCTGTGAGCAAACAGCCCCATAGATTTGTATTTCTTTACCACATAATGCCGCTTTTTGATCTGACAGTAGAAAATGACTTAACCATACACTCCCATATCTGGTTAAATTGAAGCATTCTGATACCCATGTTTGGAGTGTTGGATTTCCCTCCTCATATCTGCCACTAAAAGATCAAATAAATACATAAATGTAAAAACAAGTGTAGACTAAATAAACATCTGTTATTTATCATGGGTTTTATTAGTCTTTTGTTTTGGTTTGGTTTGGGTTTTTTTTGGTTTTTTTTTTGTTTGTTTTGTTTTGTTTTTGGTTTTTTTTTAATGTAAAATGGCTTATTGTGTCTAATTTAAGCCTAGTACTCTTTTGGGAGAAAAAAATCAGCTTGAAAGCATTGTAATCATTTTACGCTACAGTCCAAACCTATGTAAATAATACTACTGAATTAAGGAAAGCCACCAACACAGAAATTGAATATTTAATTAATAATCCATCTGTTCAAAGTTCTCTTGTCTTTTCTACAGATGTCTTCTTCCTCTTAGTTTATCCAGGACAGCTACTACAGGAATTTCAAACTGATAAAGTGTGTTAGAGCTGAAATTGCAGGAAAGCCTATTTTCCCATTCCAGTGTTAGAATGGAGATGAGCAGCAAGGATCCATACGGTCTAAACTTTGAAGGTCATGATGACATAAAACGTATTCTTCCTTCAAAATTATTTTTCTCATCAAGGCAAAGAATATTGACTTTTTAAAATATGGAGTATTGGAGGGGGGGTGGCACAATTTGTATTTGTCAAGACCCTTTATTTTTACAATTAAGCAGTGTTAACTCCCTGTATATTCAAAGACTTTCTTCAAATGAGTCACCACATCTTATGAAGCTGGGTACCAACAGCAGTACCCAGAGCAGATTACTAACCAAGGACAGATGGACGCAGGTGGCAAGGAGACCATGCCAGACACCACGGGGTGAAGCAGGCTCACAAAGCAAAAAAACAGTTTTCTCTGTTTATCAGCATGACATTTGAAATATCTCCTTTTGAAATAAAATGCACAGATTTAGAAATGCTCAAAAAATAGTTTCTTCATCAAAATGTTTTGCATAAAATAAAAGGTATTGTAAGCCTAGTACTCTTTTGGGAGATCAGAATGTGTTGTAATACACACATATCAGAAATAATTAAAATATTTCTCTCTTTTGAGGTTTTTCTTTCAAACTAAACCCAGCAAAATTATTTCAGTTTTGGGAAGTAAAATGAGAGGAACTCATACTCTGACAGCACAGGATTTCATTAAAGTTTCTTCCATGGCTTAAATCAGAGAAAAAACATATTTTTTTTAAAATTAAGGTTGTGGTGAATGAAGGCATCAATCCTAAAATTATTTGTGTAGATGCAGAGAACAGGAAGTGTGTGTATTCCAGTAAATTAACTGATTGTCTACATCAAGTTACTCATGTGACAAGTACTTTGAGTTTATCAGAATTTAATCCTTGTTGTTTGGCAAAGCAGCGAGAGTCTTGTCTTAGAGAAAAAAGATAGAACTCTTCGTAGAAATTGATCTGGAATTCTCCATCAAGATTATTTTTCAATGGGAAATAGTTCATGCTTTGAAATTAAAATTGACATTATTGTTGTCCAGTAATAGAAGACCACTAATTTAACTTGAAAAACAGAAAAACATAAAGTTTTGCAATTTAGAATTTTTAATGGGAAATGTTTTACTGCCACTACTGCTGACTATTGCATTTAAATGGAATGAGAGGACACCCAGCTTAGACACTTAGAAAGCAGTCAAATTATTGCCTGTATGTTGTGTTTGGAATAAAATTTATCAGCCAAGGCTATCAACCTAAGCTATACTGATTTTATGATTTATTTAAGCTGACAATAGAAGATTTTCACAAGCTATGTGCTTAAGACTGTTATTCAGCAGTTCTAAATACCCATAGTTTAAAGGCCAGTGTTTAAGTATAATGAAGTAAGATTGCTCTGACACAAATGCTAATTAGTTTCTTGCAACTACCAGACTTTAAAAAGAGTTTTTAAGCAACCTCATTTAGATGAATGGAGAAAGAAAATGCAGTAGTATCCAACAAATTGCTTTGGGGAACATAACAAGCTTGCTAATTCTAGAACTTGCAATAATTAGGAGACGTTCCAGGGAGAATATTTGCCACAAACAACATTCACCTCAAGCAGCTACACTGAGACAGCTGATGTCCTGCATTCAGTATTAGGATTGGTATTAGAGCTGGAAGGCAGGAGCTCAGGAAAGGGATTGAAGTTCACTGCTTGGATGGTCTCCATGGCTTCCCTGCAGATGCTTACCAGCCACCCTTTCTAGGCAGCATGCCTGGTGAGAAAAGGAATGACCAGCTGCCTCCCCAACAGAGCTTCCTGGGGAATACAGACAGAATTTCCAGAATCTAAAATTCCAAAATTATTTGACCTCACCGAGCCTCAATATTGTGTACATAGCTTCCTGACCTGCTGGACCTCCAGCACTGGCCTGCATGCCCATCTGCAGCAAACTGACAGTATTTGATATTCAAACTAAAGCATATTTAGGGGAAAAGTGATGAGAAATTTTCATTGATGAGACATTTTAACTATTTTTGCAGTTAAAATACATATAGCTAGAACCGTGTTTCCTTAAAGACCCATTGAGATGAAAAGTCTTCTTTCCACAGACATCCTTGGGAAGGCAAGTGCAAATAGATGAGAGCATCTGTATTTTTGAAAGAACCATTTAAGAAAAAAATTGACAACAATACTTACATCTGGTTTATAGATCTTTCCAGACAATAGACGTTTAAGCCTTGCATTGCAAGTGGTATCAATATTAAAAGGGACGGAACTCCAAACTGCTTGCACTGGAGTGAAACACAGCAGCACTGCTATGAACCTCAAGGCTGAGAATTTGTTTACAGTCCATAAAATCCAGCATGAGCTTGAAAATAATTTAATTTCATGCAATCAATGAAATAAATAGGAAAATGGCTGCTATGTGTGTGTAGCTTGTTGTGATGCAAGCTACAGTATGAATGAATCAACTCAATTCAATAAAAGGGCAGAAGTAAAAACTGCTATGTTATCAATGAAGTGCTCAACCATTTGAAAACATGACTTCATATATGGAAATTTTACAGTATAACCAGTTCTCCTAAAGAACAAAAACATAAATTGGATGTTTAAGAAGTGGACCTTTTTTTCAGTCAGTAATTCTGCTTTAGGTGGTCAACTTGGTGGTAGATAAATTTAAAAGATTGATTCTGATAAAACCAAACTGAATCATTACTTCTTTACAATGGAAAAGACACAGCAGTGGAAAGGTATTTCAGAAAAGAAAACTCTTTCAAAACATCATTTCTTATCTTTTCTTGAAATTTGCACAATTCCAAGATTTTTTTTTTTTTTGGTGTAAAAATACCAAGTTGTCTTTCATTCTTCCAAAAAAACAAACAAACAAAAAAAACCCCAAAAAAAACAGCAACAAAAAAAAAGGGTCATGCAGCTGTAGATCTACAGGAATTATATAATGTTGTACTAGAAGTTACTGGAGAAATGCACAGCTTTCTGTGTTAAGGTGTCAACAACAGTAGCTTAAACTGATTAACAGATTCACTATGTCTTAACCATATAATTAGACCACATATATGTGTATATATATGTGTGTGTGTGTGTCTGTGTATGCATGCATATGCATATATATAATTATTTATTATTATATAATTATTTGTGTGTGTATATATCTATATCTAATCTATATCTATATCTATATCTAGAGAGAGAGAGAGAGAGAGAATTCATATATATCAAGAGAGTTGTAAGGAATATGCCCATATATTAAATGTGTGTGTGTATATATATATATATGTGTGTGTGTGTGTGTGTGTGTGTGTGTGTGTGTGTGTGTGNTGTGTGTGTATATATATATATATATATATATATGTGTGTGTGTGTGTGTGTGTGTACATACAAATATATATTTCTGTTCTTCCTAGTCTGCAATAGCAGCTGACCTCCTCAGGCACCCTACCTGGTTAAAATACCTGAAACTCAGCAATTTTGGGTTTTTTTCCTGATAGAGCAATTGGCTGTGGTGGATTTATAAAGAGTATTTTTTTCCTTGAAGTTTTTTGGACTGGCTTAATTTGTAATTCTTTTTGCTCACATTACTATGCAGATATTTTTCTTCCTTTCACTGGGTTGTTATAGGATAAGTAATTTTGTTGTTTGTGCCCTGTTCTTGTTAGTGCTTTATGCTGTGTAATGGTTATGGATTATCTATGGTTTTCAGGTATGTAGAGAAAAATAACTCCAGAATTATCCCTCCCTGGAGGTCAGAGAAGCACAGCTACAAATGGAAGCCAAGGCTCTGAGTTCCCAATCCCCAGCTCCAGCCATGCCTCCTTATTTAGTACAAAATTAGTCTAGCACAGATTTTCCCCAAAATATGGACAACAATTTTGATGTCATGAAAGGGAGGTAATATGTGATAATCATAGGCTATTTCATCAGCAATGAGTAAAGGCTGGTATAGAGTTGAGAAGATAGTCTCTGATCAGTCTAGATAGCTATCTACTGGTATGTAAACATTTGAATGTATACAAAATTTTATATATATATGGCATGTATATTTTTAAAGCTTTCTACAAACTATTGCTTCAAAATAATATTACTCCTGATTCATTGCTATCTGTTTTCCTTTCTAGTTTATTCCTTCTCTGTCATTATTTAACATTTCCTTAACTTCATTGAAATTTTCTTTCTGCATTTTGTTCATCATATTTGCATTTTTCAGTTCTTAAATTCCATCTTTGTCCTTTCCCCAATTATTCCTTCTTACCTAATTACTGAAAACTTATTTTTTTTACCCTAGAGAGAAAAAAAATGGGGTAAATCTGAAGCTTTCACTAAATTATCTGTGATGAATGAGAGCAAAATCCACCCAGAGACTTACAGCTCTGGAAAGTTTTTTAGGCAGCACAAAATGTGACTTGGATGTTTTTGTCCATATCAGCAGCCAATTCAACACAATAGAAGCAGACCAGTTGATCAAAACATCTGGTGTGGAGGTCCTTATAATTATGATCAATATATTTTACCACAGACTAGATCCAGTTTATTGTCCCAGACAAAGTACTATTACCCTGAAAGCAGTTTGAGGCTATTTCAAGGACTAATTAGCTCAGGTCCTTTTGTCCCCACTGCAGGTTACAGTACATTTGGTACAGACTGTAAACAGAGCTTCCAGTTTACTTTGCTTCAAGAGAAATCTAATCCATGTGCACCAAGGCTGTTTCCAAACCTACCCAGGATGTGGCAATTGGGATTCACTGTAAACCAGCACCATGTCTCCCAGCCAAATGGCAGTCTCCTAGGTTCCCAACAACAAACTCCACCACCTTGTCCTGAAATTGCACATTCCTAACTCCGTAATTAGCCTTAACATTTTTATTTGCTTCTGTCCCCAGAAGAACCCTAAGTCTTCTGAAGAGTGAACAAGCCTGAGAACTGTAAATATTTCATTGTTCTAGTCATGGACCAAGTACTGTTACTCATTTCTCGGGCAGCTGTGTCAGGCACTTGGCTAAAGAGTCATTCACCACTGTTGTGTGGGCAAATAAATATTTATTTCTGTCATTCACAGTTCCTGCAGGTGTGGCAAATATTTTATCTCAGTACAGTCCCTGGGAGTAGCATGTTGCAGTTGCCAGAAGCAGTTGCCACAACTACAGAAGGGAATCAGCATAATTGAACTTGGACTGCCAATATTTTGGCTAGCAAATCCAATCACAATATCATTAGGAGAACACCAGCACATCTCTTATCCTTTTATTTTAAAAGAAAGCTTGATACCATTATTTTTTTGCCTCCCTCCAGTTTCTAAAACTAAGTTTACTTTGCTAACAAAATCTGAAGCCTGAACAGATAGATGCATCTCTTTTTGATCTTATACAGGGTGCTTAACTTCTGGCTGGGTAAAATTTAAAACATACTTTGTGATTAACACTCTCCTTTGATCCTTTTCAGTGCCATGACATTACATAGTTCTCTGAGTTTCCCACTACTCAGTCTGTACTGCTTACCTTCCCAAGGGGTGCCCATACACCTCATAAATACTAAAATATGGATGCTTCATCCAACAGGGGGACAAGACACCAAAAGTGATGTGGAGAATTGGTCTTACTTTTAGCACCCTAACACTTTTTTGGATGCAATGGTCAAGCATTGCAATGCCTTAACTCACAGGTATTTTGTTTATCAAGACTTTCTGTACCCTAAGTTAGGCTTTCTGCACAAAACACGGGAAATAGATGGCTAAGAGGAGCAAGCAGAGAAATCATCAAGTAGAAGGAAGAATAGCTTCAAGAAAATATGATGGGACAGTAATGCACATAAAATCTACACTTTCAAGGTATCTCCTTTCAGCACTGGGGAGGTCTCTACTGTTCCCTGAAAATAAACATATAAAACCAATATCCCTTTTCTCAGAAATTATTAGAACATGCTTCTAATTAATGCCCAAATATCCAGTAATTGGAGCACTTACCACTGAGGTAGATGACCTTTTAAACACATAAACACACTCCTGAGCTGAGAAAAAATTTCATTCATAGACACTTTTAGGTCAGAAATGTGCCCTAGCTACTTCCTGAATGGTTACTTTGGGATGAAGTTAGTGACTTTCTCCCCTTGAAACCTTGCCAATTTGGATAATTGATTAAATAGCTAATGGAGCAGGAACTTAAACCTGACCCCCTTTCTTCACAGAAGAGCAGACTAACATTGGTCTGTGGAGTGAATAGCTTGCTATTTGGCTGAATAAATATTTAAAAGAAAACTGAATAGTTCCAAGAGGGGAAAATTTTAAAAATTGTCTTGTCAAATAACAAATACTTTCTGGTTAATGGGAACCTCCTGGGAGGCAGAGAATCTTAAGTCTTATATTCTCTGTAGATCAGATGAAGTGGGCTTTTTGTTTCCCAAGAGGGAATTTAATTTTCTGCAGTTTCAGAAAGTCTTGCTTCTGTCTTTCTTTTTTTTTATTTCATTTTATTTTATTTTTTTCTTTTTTTTTTTTAAATTTTATTTTTATTTTTCTTCCATGCATGTTGCATCTGCCCTGGCACACGTTCTCAGAAGACATAGTGGTTTTCTCTGTGGGGTGAGTCTGCTATCTCTTGAAAACAAATTTGGGATCCAGGAACCTTGGCAAGGTCAGGGCTTAAGGGAGCACCCTGAGATTGGACTGTGCTGCTGTTGTCTAGAGACTGGAAAGTGTTGTAGGCGTCTGAATGCTCAAAGTATTGTTCAAAGTGGCAACTGAATCCCTTGATAGAGTTAGTCGTCCATTTTAAAGCATTAAAAAGGATGGGAAACATTTCATAAATTTAACATTTTAGAGCAAGATCTTAGTATCCAGTTTGGGGAACTAATGATATCTCTTCTTTTACCTGGGAGATACTGTGTAGTGAATGATAGTACAGCTTTCCATCATTACTTCACCACTTTTTCTCCATTTATTGTTCAGAAGGTATTCAAGTGGCAAAAGCATAAAGTAAATCAATGTCCAAGGGAGTAGAAAAATGTTTTAGTTCAGGGAATTAGGCTTCAGATGAAAACTAATATCACTTCCCATAGTCAGTTTTGACAGACTATTTACTCATAAAGATTTTTACCAGTCCTCTTCCAGTTGTTCTTCCTATTAAAAATCTTTAAGTCTTCATGGGTCCCATGTCCTTGAAAGCATCTCTGGATTAACTTGATAGTTCAACTTAGTCTAGTATACCTTTTGCATTTTATTTTAATAGGTTTCTGTAGAACTAAAACTTATTTGCTGATGTCTTTAAAAATATAAGTTGTTCAAGTTCAGCTAGGCATTCACACTTCCTAATGCTCCATGAGCAATTTCCAAATCAGAGGTATAATTCCAGAGAAAATGCTAATGTTTGTGGTAAATATTTCCTGATATGGAAAATGGAAGAAAACAAACCCTTAATATTTATTATTCCCTGTTTAGAATGAAATCTTCCTGAAACAGAATGAAGTTGACAAGAGCATTAGAATTTCCCAAATAGTTATTTTGTCAATGTCTGAAAAAATATCTGCAATCTTTTGGTGGTAGGCAGGCAGTAAGCTGTCTTCACCTATTAACCTTTTACAACTTCCTCTAACCCAAAAAATCAAAAAACAAAACAAAAAAGCCCCCACCAAACCACTTAGTTTTAAGAAGTTGGAAAATGTTATTTTTCTGATTATTATGTGTAGCTTCAATGTTACATGTGTAATTCCTTTTGAATGACTACTCTGCAATTCTTTTTGTCTTTTGTTCTTCCTGGAGTTACAGTCCAGTGACTAGAATATTCTTATCCCACAATATATTAATCATTATAATTATTCTTGGGTTTAGGTGTCTCTGTAAATTTTTCAAAGTCTATATTTTCTTTCTGAAGCACAGATATGCCAGAATTATCATTGTTTCCTGCTAGAGTCAAATACACAGTTGTGGATAGGGCACACATTAAACATGTGAGAAAGCCAACTTTAAGCATTTATATTTTGAAATCCCTGAGTTTTCTTTAAAGCCAATGAGTTAGGAGAAAGGCGTGCCTCTGACAGTTAAGCATTTAATTAATTTGAAAGACAGACAAAGCTTCTACGTGAAGCCACCTAAATTTTAGGTTTAAGTATTTTAATCCTTACATTTTTGCATTTTTCTCCTCCTTTTTGTTGCTGGTAATATGCACCTTTCTTTCTCATCTTTTGTACCTTTCCATCTTTCTAGCAGTATTTTATCACCCAGGGTCATGATCTTACTTGTAATATTATATGTAATTGACCCAAAATTGTGAGCCTGGAGAGTGGTTCAAAATGCACTCATGAGTGGTTTTTCCCTCAGGTAACTTTAGCCACCAAGAGGTCAGCTAACCTTCAAGAGTTCTTCTGTACTTAGAGAGAGAAAGCCATCCCAAGAGTGTAATTCACTGCACTTTCTGGACCTGTCTCTTAGAGTGTGTCTCTTTCTATAAAGGAGAGAGTCTATATAGCACTACAGAATAACTTCAGTGAGTATCATGGAGAATAAGTACCATGGAGACTTCTTTTTAAAATATGATGGCATTATTTAAGACTCTAAATTATATTTCTGCAAGACTTTCAGTTTCCAGTGTGGTTGATGTGGGTTATGTACAGAGAGCAGGAAAGGAGCCAGATGAGCTTGCCGTGCTACCCCTGCAGTTGGGAAAGCAGAGGACTGTGGCACACAGACATTCGAGCTGCCAGCACAGAAGCCATTATGGAGCAGCACAGCTGTGTTCATGCAGCACTGCACACTGTGTAAAGAAACACTGCTGAAACCAGCCTAATTCACTGCATAATTTTGAAGAATGCAAAAATTCATATGAATTGTTTTGGTAAAAAATAGACTAGAAAAGTCCACATATTTAGCAAGTTTCTTCCAGATTACCGCATTCTTTCAGTTTCTAACTTGATTTTGGACAGACTATCACAAACATTCAGACATGTTAGAGCCATCTCATGCAAGCCATTTGCTGCTGCAGAGTACATGCTCTTTTGAGAAGCAATGCAGTCATTCCTTCACCCTCCAATTTATACATGTATGCACATCTATATTAAAGAACATGTTAAGGAGGGGAAAAAAGTGAGAACATAATGATATTCAGTTCTGGAAGAGTAATTAAACTTAAATAAATTACAGAAACATACTTTTTTATTATTTTTTTGTTAATTCAGGCTGAATGCTAGTACACATGTGCATGTCATTAATTACTCCTAAACTGAAAGGATACAGAACCTAAATTTTGCAATAAATTCTCATGGCACCCTTCAAAATAAGATTTTCTGAAACTTTTCATGGTATATCAATACTTCTTTTAGAATTTCGAGACTATGGAGGATAAAATTGCAAATTTTCTGAAAGCCTGAGAAGCAAGTCTGGCTTTCTGTATAGGTATTATCATTTTACCAGGTGCATAGATGTAATTTAAGGTAGACCCTGTAATCTTAGCACTACATAGGGTAATGCAGGAGAAAGTATTTTGACTGTATGGAATCAGATTTGTGTTTACCAAGAAAAATATCTTTACATTGGAATGCAGACTGGTCTCTGTTTTGGTTTACTACTCTTTGTCACAAGTATAACTGTGTTGTTTCACCTAAAAGTACTTCTAGGTTGGGAAATTACAATCTGTGTGTAAGGAAATCCTAAACCAATAAACAAAGGGTTCAGGTAATTTTATGACTGTCATTCTCAGCCAAGATAAGCTGAGAGCTGACAGGCTCTGAAGGAATTGCTGGTGCCCCTCCCTGAGAACTGTCAGCATAGCATGAGCATTTGAACTTGTTCTATGTCCCTAAGCTGCCTTTGCACCAGGAGAAAAGCATGGAGACAGCAGGTTTGAAATCCAGCTCTTTTTGAAGCACGAAGCTGACTTTCATTCTTTCACATACAGGTTGGTTTCATATTGGACTTTTGATTTAAAAGTAACAAGGCATACAAAATAAGAAAACAAAAACTGCTTTTATAGCGGCAATATATATTTACATTGGCTCTACTCCTAAAAATTCACTGCAGAGTTTTCTTAACACTCATGGGCACATGAGAAGGCTGGTGATACCCAATCTCATTATTNCACAGAAGATGAACCAGACACAGACTGCACAGATCTGACAGAATGGTGGGTGTACATATTCAGAATACTGTACAGCTGGGGGGGGGGGGGGGGGGGGGGGGGGGGGGGAAGAAAAAAGAGCTGGAAATACACACACAGTAATAATACACTTTTAATGCAAAATCCTTTCCAGCTGCTAAGCATATTATTGTCTTCTCAGTTCTGTTAGCAAACAGATACTATTTTAAGTATTTGGGTTACACTAGATGTTTTAGCCTGAAACAAATTATGAGCATGTACTAAGGTGAGAAATTGAACTTCTGGATCAGAGAAATGATAACTTTAAGGTGACAGGGTGAGGGTAGGTAGAATTTAATCAAGGTAATCATATCTGTAACCAGAGAATGATGAAGGATGATGTGTTCCAAATCCTTACTTTCTAGATATCATGAATGTAGGCAGTATCTTCAAAGACATCCCATAAGAATACAAACCAAACAAATAGAACCAAACAAAAAAAACTAAAGTGCATTTTAAAAGCATTCGAGTATTTTACTTTTTCGATTCACATAATTTTTGGGCACATCTCATATGGTTTGAGATACCATTTTTAAACAGTTTTCAGTTCTACTTTAAAAAAATTTTAAAAACTGAATGAAAATCTATACTACTGAAGTAATTCAGGTGGAGTCTGAAGAGTGATAATGACTTTGAGTGAGTCCATTGAAGCTGGATAAAACTGCACTTTAAAAATGAAATGGATTTTTTTTCTACTTTACACATACTCTAAATGTAATTTGACAATTTTTTTAGCCATTTTATTTTTCTTGACCCTTTTCAGAACTATGAAGTTGTGCAGAAATAAAGGTAATTTTTTGGCTTATAGAATATTTTACTTCTCATAATAAAAAGGACAGTAGGAATAAAATCAGTCTGCTTCTACATAGAATAGTTTTCATAGACAGCCTGTTAAGAAATAACCTTTCTGATATATAATTTGAACTATCTTAACCTTGGTGAATTCTAATCCAAATTTATCTCCCATACTTGGATGATCATATACTAAAGCAGGTAGTACTATTGACACCAGTGTGCCTACTCACCAATGGGAATTTTAATCAGGGTGAGTAATCAGCATGAAAATATCTAATGCTTTGATTATAATCTTTCACTAAGTAGTAGTCCCCTTGACTGTTCATCTTGCTTCATAACCGAAGATAAGCCTTATACATGAACCTTTGCTTAGTCTGTGTGGTTTTAGGTTATGGGGTAGGGCGTGGGGAAATGGTGATGATGAGTCATTATGATTTGATGCCATGAGCTGCAGCTTCCTAGAGCAGCTGCTTTTTCTGATAAACATAATTCTCTACACTAGGCCTTTGATTTTCTGCATATTTTATTTGCTCATTAGGTCTTACTCTTTATATATTACTGCTTCATTCATCTCATCTATTCTACTGTATGTTCCAAGGTGGTCAAGTATTTTCATCTGTGTTTTCCATTTTTCTCTAGCAGAAATTGCTGAAGGTTTTATAAGCATGAGTGAATGCAGATTTAAATTATACCTCAAGAAAACAGTGGGAGAAAGGTGTGACTGTAACCAAAATAGCTGGGTGGGGGGGCATAATGCTAGGGCTGTACACTTTTCTACTGCAGTTTTGAGAGCTAAATCAGTTGTACGAAGAGCTAAAATTCTGCTGCACCAGGAGCACATGCCACATCTTGGAAACTGTTCCTCTGACTGGAAAATACTCATTGGAAAATACTCAGGTCCTTGGCTGTGTGCTGCCAACATTCATTCTGAGCCCTCCATATGGACAGAGAAGGCATTGTTTAATATCTTCTGTATCTGATGCTTATCCACTTTCACAGGAGAGGTCCTTGTTTGAATTTTGCCAAAGAAAAAAAGGTAGTAGTAATTCTAGCACTTATGCTTCATGTTTACTAAGTAATTTCTTTTATCGTTAATCACAGAAGATTGTATCTGAATTTTAGCTTCATGCCTTTTTTTTTTTAATAAAAATATATTTGGCAACTCCATAACTTTTATAAAAATATATTTGTAACTCCATAAGCATCTGGACTTTCTTCATATGTTATCAATAATTTTTAAATATACTATCTACTTTATAATTTTAGAAATAATGCATTTTCCTATTTTCCTTGGAAATACTTAAAAAACATAATAATTTTCATTTTTAATTTTAATCCCAGACAACAGTCTAGACTATGGTACTCAAAAGAATTATAACATCAGTGATTTAATGGACATATGAAATACAGCATTTTGTTTCTAAAATTTTCAGGAAAACATTTGGTTTGCTTTAGGTTATTGAATTTTAGGTCACACTGTGTTTGATTTTGGTTGGTTTTTGGTTCTGCTTTTTTTTTTTTTCCTACAGTCTTATTAAAAAGGGGTCTAGTTCA
Organism: Regulus satrapa; assembly: GCA_013396955.1. Classification (NCBI taxonomy): domain Eukaryota; kingdom Metazoa; phylum Chordata; class Aves; order Passeriformes; family Regulidae; genus Regulus; species Regulus satrapa. Next base: position 33,782 of record VWZN01015688.1, on the reverse strand, counting down.
AAGATTTTTTTTTTCTTTTTGGAAAATTTATTTTGGAAATGGAAACCCTCAATTCAATTCATTTAATGTGATACATACCTACTTTACAGACCAAGAATATGTCCTCGACATGACTTAGGGATTGCAGTCCTCTTGTCCTATGCAGATAAATATTGATGTCTAGATAGATTTCACTCTTTTACTTTTGGTACAAGACTGAGAAAGTCCTTGAAGAATTTTGAGCATGGGGTTACCACTCTTAAGAGCCAGTTCTTATGTCACTGGAGGAGATTGAGAAGAATAATACTGGAGCACAGACTTCAGAGAATATTCAGTTTGGTTATGTATTTTAGAAAGTTTTACCATCTGGATAGCTAGTTGAGGTTTGCAGTTAACATAATTTTGCTGTTGACACTGGCATGTAGTCTTAAAAAGAAATGTTTGTTTGCTTCGTGTTCTTCCTGTTGTTTCAGATTAGTAGTCTTCCATTTAGGGAGCCTCACAACCACCTAGGACAAGTGTCAGACCCCCAGGAACATCTTCACAACATCACTCCCACTGCTCTGTATGACCCAGTTGTCTTGTGCAAGGTCAGAACATCTCAGATGTGTTGGAACGTCCAGAGAAATAAACAATCCATGGTATTCTAAAGATTTTCTCCTCCCTGCTGCTGTGAAGCAGGAAATTCTGGGCTACAGCAGCCAGCACAGCTCCCTGGGTACCCTCCAGGCTTGTCTGCAAAATTTCATCAGCTGGGGAACTGTCACAGGGAACTTACCGCAAGGATAAAGGGAAATGTTTTACCTCACAGTCCTTCACTAACACCATGAAAGACTTCCAAAATAGTCTTGTAAGATCGGGAAAAACAGATCTCCTTCTTCAGAGAGAAAAAATCCTGGTTTCAAAGGAAATTAAAGGAGTTCTCCGACATCTGTCCTCTGAGAAATCCTGAACATACACTGTTCACACATGCTGAATAAAATTGGTTTTGAAATTCTTTCCTAATTAAGGAAGTGTACTTTTCCCCCCAAAATAAAAGAATTACGATCCCAAAATATTCCACAATTAGTATTTGTTATAGTTGTTTAAAAGAATGTTTAAAATACCTCAAGTTGCATTCAATGTAATGTGATTTCTCTGTATTATGGCCATTGTAGTGGTACCAGTCCGTTTTCCAGAACTTACAAGTTCTTAGTAAAAGCAATAAATTCCAGTCCTTGGAAATTAATTTCATTTTTATGACTGTGTCAAGATGAGTAAATTTGATTTAAAAAATAGGTTTTCTTTATATAGATTTGTAGTGATGCTAAATGAAACTGAATTATGCTGATTATACATATATTTATTTTAAATAATGTAAAACTACATGCATGTAATTAGATCTTTAATGCTAATTTTGGAAAATTGCTTCAGTATGGTCAGCATAATCTATTTTTTATCAGCACTTCAAATTTATTCTGGTTTTGATTCTTACTATCTTTACAGTAACAATCATTTTTATTTCTTTAAGAAAGTAATTAAACAGAGTTCAGCATATATTTTTGGAGGCAGTATAAAAAGCTCTTGCTGTGATACTAAATGTAAAACATCTTTCTGGGTGAAATTATTACACTAATGATTAAGAATCTTTTTTATTCCACATTTAGAACTTTATTATCTATATAAATAGCACCATTTAAAAAAATCAAAACAGTTTCTTGAGAAGTTCCTTTGGAGTGAAAAAAACTTATTCTGCTGCTCACACAGGCTGTTTTCTTAAAGTTGTTTAAATGCCATTGATTGATACAGAAGAACAGTAAACAGAGTTTCAACATTTAATAGAATGAACATTTTCTTACTTTTTCTGAGATTTGGGGGACTAAATATGTGTTAGCCTAGCTTTTTTTCAAGGCACTGAATTTGTAGTGAATAAAAACAAGTTTAAGATGCGACTTTCCAGATCTCTGTAGTTAACCCTGGACTCCTCAAATTTTACTGTAGTTGAATGATTATGAACACGCCTGCATTACCATTTCCTCAAGGAGGGAGTATTTCCTTGTGAATTCAGCCTCATTAAATTTTGGGTTGGTTTGTACCTTTTTTAACAGGATTGAGAGAAACTTAGTTAATGAATGATAATTTTATGTCCAAGAGGATTTGTCCCTTTATGATTAAAGATTTTTATATTTAGAGAGAAATTACAGTGAATTCAGAGTGGGTGATTTAATGATCTTCTCAAGTTGTGCTAAGATGTAGGGAATAAAGCTTTTTTTAAAGACTAGAAACAATGGCAGCATGTAACAAAGTGAAAATTTTCATCCAGAGAAAGGTCTTATAGGAAATAGTTCAAGACAGGAAAATTAAATAAAACCATATTATTTGCTTTGCTAAGCAAAGACAGAGAAGGAAAAAGAAATGCTGAAGACTGTAAAAGCCACTGCAGATAAATTGTTGAAAACACAATGGCTGCATCACAAAAATTATTTCTCAATGTGTTTCCAGTTAGATAAATGGAAATTCCCTTTAAAATTAGCAAGAAAGGGAAACATATCTGTAAAAATTAAAGATGTTAATATATATTCTAAGGGACCAGTGATTTACTAAAACAGGTGCAAAATGCATTGTTTATGCAGCCTGATTTTTCAATTATTCAGGTGCAAATTTCCCCACATTCCATCCAAACTTCCTTATGAGGGTAGTCACATATTAAGTACTTGAAAAGACTGAGCTGGACTTTCCTAAAAATGGTGTGACGGTCTTGTCCAAATCCATGACATTTATGGTAGCATCACCCAGACTTCATTCTACAAGGAAAATCACTTTCCCTTTCCCACTTATAAGGACAGGATCATAACCTGCATGATAATCCCATTTTTCCTCCCAGACATGAATGAGACAACACTTATTTAAAATATTGAAAAATTAATATTTCTAGCTACCTTGCTTTCTATGTATTCCTTATTTCTCTTTTTCAAAGGAAAAATTTGAATTTGTTTATGCTAAGAGTGGGTTGTTCATCTTGGAGAAAACATGGAAATGGGCACTGTCAGGCAATAGGACTACACATAATTCCCACTTAGATACCCCTCTTTCATCTCTGTAGATATGGACTACTGCCAGTTTAAAATGAAGTCTGTTCTCTTGACATGCAGAGAGTTTGATTAGCTAAATACTCCACATCAAACCTGTGGGGACCCGCAGTGTATGGAGTCCAGTCATGGGCTTCAAAAGACCTTCCTGATTCAGGAATCCCAACAATTTTCATTGCTCCAGAAAATATAATAAATATTGTATCTTCAAATATATTTAAAGAAATCTGTTTATGTTCTGGTTTAGGGATTATCTTCTTCAGGCAACAAGTATACTGAAGGTTGTAATTCTTGTGTCCTGCTCATGAGCATGAGGAAAATGTTAGAATGTGTGAAGGAAGCAGAACTGCAGGGAAATGTCCAAACAAGGGATTGTCTTTGATCCTGTGAGTTTTTATCCTTGAGCTCCTTGCAACAGCACATAACTCTGTATGACTATAATCAATAATAAAAACAATTTTCACTAGCTCTATTTAGAGCCAAATATGACAGGTGGAGAATTGTTCCTTTTAAATCCTAAATGAGCAGACAAATTTGCTCAAGGTGGAGGCTGTATTTGGGTACTGAATTAAGCAAAATAGTGATTTCAAACTTTAAAATTATTAGGAAAGGCACATATTTTTTAATCCTCATTTGAGTCTTGCTGCTCTTCTTACTATTAGAACCATCTGCATAATGCCTCTCCTGCAGTTATGACACTTTCAGTCTTTCTTGTTCTGTATATTTTTTAATGCATAATCCTAAAAGCAGGGGAAATATCACATCATCTATCTGGACCCACCTTCTTTTATTGTTTATTGTCATTATATTCAGCTTCATTATCTCCTACCTTTAAAGGGTCAATGCTTCAACCTGTTACCAGTCTTTCAGTTTGGGAAATCTGAGACGCTGTTACAGCATTCAGTTTTGTTCTGTTTTGCTGCCCTTAGTTGTCACTAGGTAAAGCTTTTCCCATTCCTGAGAAGGGCAGAGCCTCCTGTGAACAGTTTCCTTTAAAAGCGCCCTTTGTCTAAGGTCTTCTCACTCAGCAGAATCAGCAGTATAATACAAATGTCAGTTTAAGTTTTAGTAGGAAATGCTTGACTTTTTTAACAAGAGAAGAGCACTCAATATTGAAGCAGACTAGAAAGAAAATGTATTTTCATGACCACTGGAATTAGAGGGCAGTGACAGTGAGGGAGAAAGCAAAGGGTGGGAAACTGGCTTTCCTCCAAAATGAGAAAAAGCTGCATTTAAGGGCATAATTGAATTATTTGGCATTACTTTGAAGCCATTTTTAAATAAATAAAACCTAAGCGTATAATAATCCTATGTGAAAAATGCGTAAATGTTTGAAGTATCAATGGATGAATTTACAAATATTTTAAATTGAGAAAACAAGCAACAACACAATTGCCATCTGAATTTAAAACTACAATGCCAATTATCTTCATTGAAGTAGCATAAGAAAAAAGAAATGAGGAAACTTAAAAAAAATTAACATCTTGTCAGCACACTGATTTCACTACTTGCTTAATAGAAAAGTCTGTTATCAGTTTTATTTCCTTTGAGGATAGCGAAGAAGCTATTACAGTGTAAAATCCCTCATGTCTATGAGAAAAGAGCTGAAAATAGATTGAAAAATGTGAGGGAAAAGCAGGCATAATCAAAACTAGTTACTCTACAGGAACATTTCATTTTTTTATATCCCAGCTAATGATACATGTTGCACATTTTTCTGTTTACCTAAAGAAGATGCTTATATTATTTGATTTAAGCACAGAAAGGAAAGAAACAGAATTATAGGAGTTTTTTTAGAGAATACCAGTAACTGCTACCTAAGGCATACTTAAGCACAGATATTCAAAGCCAATAAAAAGGGGCATTCTGATAAATACTAATAGTGTCTAATTAACAGAGAATCATAGTTGAATCTCTGACATACTGCAAAGGCTAAATATTGTTTTGTGTGATGGGAAACATGTGTGGGAGCCAAGAAAAATAAGAGCTGTTCATCCCAGAGGCACAATGAAACTTGTCAATAACAACCTCACAAAGGGCATAACTTTCATCATCTTTGTATCCAATGGCTGCATAATGTAGGATAATTAATGTAAAGCATGTCTCCTGGTGGCAGGGTCTGTGCTTACGATAGGTAGAAGTGACGGTCAAGTGACTGGTAATATTTATCTTGTTCTAAGACATGGTTTTCCATTCCCTTTTTGTAAGCAGGCCTGGCATAGCTGTGTGCTCCCAAACATTGAAAGCCCGTGTAATGGTTAGATTTGTGAACAAGAAGATGAAAACACATTTCAAGGGGTGGTCAGCACCAAAATTGGAAATGTTGTCTATATTGCCTGGGAGGCAGAGATGTCTCTGCTACTGATTAGGGCTTTTTACAGCAAGAATAAGACTGGAGTGTTGAAGGGCAATTTAGCAGGGACTGATAAGAGGAAGGATTTGGGATGTCATGGAAAGGCACATATACCAAGAATGACAAACTCACTGTTTCCAACTAAGCCTTCTCACTTCTTCCTCCAGGGCTTTCTACATGAGGAAGTCAAACATAACAGCTGGCTTAATATTGATTTTTTATATTATTGCCTTGGCTGCTTTCTTTGGAAGTTTTCCTCTCTTGAATTATAATGTAGTTTCACTACAAAGTTCACAGTACAGCAGGAAACAGAGGAATGTATGGCATAAAAATTTATATAAGAAATGTTGTCAATGAGAAGTAAAACAAGTCAAACTAGCATAAATACAAGAATAAGCAGGGAAAATTAGCCAGAGAGCTGATAACTGTCTTATCAACTACTATTGAATAAAAAAATTATTTTGATTGGAAGTGGTCAAGAAATCACCACAATCCCTCAAGCGAATTCCACTTTGGCTGCTCTTTTCCAAAGAAGAAAGTATTTTAAAAACCACAAATATTTCCGCTTTTTAACTTTTAATATTGTTTTGCAAGTGCTCATAAGTTTCAAGTTAACGCCTGGTGGCATTATCCTTTAGTCTGTTATACCAGTATGGCAGCATACTGTTTTGGTTACCAAGTACAGTATGAACAGAACACATAATCTTTGACAAAAAATATAATTGCACCATTTTTCTGAGTAAATGGAAACTCTGCTGTATGTAATAGAATTATAGAATTGTGTAGGTTGAAAAACTCCTAGGATCATCAAGTCCAGCCATGAACTCAGCACTCCCAAGTCCAACACTCAATCATGTCCCTAAATGCCACATTTACATGTCTTTCAGGTATCTCCAGAGACTGACCACCACTTCCTCAGGAAACCTGCTCAAATGCATAATAAACCTCTCTATAAAAAAAAATTTCATGATACCAAATTGAAGTTTTCCCTGGCACAACATGCTGGTTGGACCTGATCCTCTGGTTGTCCCCCGAATGCCACGTGATGGCACTGAAGATCATCTTTTTGTGAAGATAAGCTCCTCAAATAAACAAAAAAAAAATACTTAGCTAGTTCAAAATCTGTAAAAAGACAAAAAAAAACCTGTTTAACAAGACAGACATAATAAGATCAGATATCTATTCCAAAATGCCCTGAAATTTTCTTTTTTCCATACTTTATAGAAGTCATTCCCAATTCACTTGAAATTGAAGCAATCACATCTTATATAGAATATTACAAGATATATTCCCATTCATAAATATCTCTGTACTATATCGTCAAACTTCTGGTGATTAGCACATATTTTTAGGTCAATAAATTTTAGTCCTGTTTTATTATAGCATAAAGATAAACAAAAACTAGCACCAAAAATGGCAGCTTTATTGCTTAGTTTTCAATGTCTTATCTAATAGAATGCTCCCAAAGAACCTGTTCTGCTACTGCAAGGACAGGGAGCAAGTATAGTGGCTTCCATGTATTTTAATAGCTTAAGATTTCAATTTTGGAAGAACCTGACTTCCATGTTAGATATGTGACAAAAGCATGGACACATACTCTTCAAAACCTAGAGAAGCTATTGTTTGAGATAAAATGAAAAAAAAAAAACAAAAAAAAAAACCTAACACTTGCCGACAATCTTTTTCCCTTTTCTTTGTGCAAAATGTATTTTTGACAGCTTCATCTGCACTGCTTGCCTAATAATAGCAATTGTCTGTGTAATTGGGAGCATAAAAAGAGGTGGGTAAGCCTTTGAGGAAAGCCAGCTAAGCATGCAAATATGGCTTGTAATTGGTACATAAATTTAGATGGTCTAGTTGCCTATACATTTCTTACTTAATGACAATATTTAGAAACTTGATACTTGTTCTGCTTCCCAACTTTCCAGGCCCTAATCAGGGATCCTTCAATGCACTTGATTTTGCAAAGCTTTTTACAAGCCCCTACACCCAGAACTGGTTGCTAGAAATGATACATAATTCAGCCATCTCCCTTTTGTACAAGAAATAATAATGAAAAAGCAGGAACAATATGCATTACCAAGGAATGATACTTGGTAAATGTGTTGTTTCAAATTTAGGTTTGAGCTGCTCAGATTGATCATTGTCTGAGCTGTCTTCTGCACAGAGTGGTTTTGAGGACAGATTTGACCACTTATAGACAACCTGTCATTATTATTTTTCAAAATACAAATCCAAAGTTAATTCCTTCCATAATTTCCTTTCACCCATAGTATAGAACAAGCCTAAATGGTTCACATACTCAGATTTCACGTTTCTTCAGGATTCTATTTAAATCAATAAAATATATTTTATTAGTTGACATTGAACTCATCAGCATTTTCCAAAACCAGCTAATTTTTATTATGATGCTAAGTTCATTTTGTTCTTACCTTCTAGAATCCCATATCCTTCTATTACATCCTAGCATTTAATTAATTAATTAATTATTCTCTGTCCTTTTTATCCGTCTCTTCCCTGCTCTTTCATATTTCTTCTAATCTGTCACATTATCTTCATATTGACTTACTATTTGGGTCAAAACTATTTCCAGTTTATCCAGGTCATTGAACTCTGGTAATTCTCAAACTAGAAATGATAGTGAATCCTAGAAACTGATGACTAGTAATATCCTCACAAGGCAAAAGATGGTAGCACCATTTCTGGGGTATTGGCTGAAGATTCTGGCTCAATTTCTGAGCTGCACAGGTAAAGCACTTTCTGTAGAATTTTGCAAGGAAAAGCAATGTTTTGGTAAAACTGAACCCAAAATAAGATATACCTGACTGTTAGCCAGCAATATAAAGTTGTCAATAAGAGCAGCCAGCTCTTCTTACTGAAACCAAAGCCCATACATATGATAGGAGATTTGCAGAAAAAATACAAAATCGGGTGCAGTAAATATGTATGGTGACAGTGCTGATGACCACCTTTATTACTGTTTTTTACAAGTAGCAGCAGTTACATATTTAGTCCCCACTGTTATAATTCTTGACAGTGATTGTCCCACTCAGTTTGTGTCCAGGTTTTAAATTGAGACATTATCAGTTGATGAGTACATGTTCCATTAACCTGCCAATTATATCCAGTCTCCACATGCAATCATTAATATGGCTGTATGCATGAATACTGGCATTGATATAAAATTGTGTAAAAACTGAATATCTATTTAAAATATCAGACTGTTGTTTTATTTTACTACTTTTCACAGCTACTCTCATTCTAGGAGTTTGGACTCTGCTGGGGTTCATACGAAGTTTGGGGGTTTTGGGATTTTTTTTTTGTTTTGTTTTGTTTGGGGTTTTTTTTGTTTGTTTGTTTGTTTGGGTTTTTTTGATTTTTTGTGGGTTTTTTGGTAGCATACTGTGACTGAACCATTCTATGTGGTTTCCACTTGATTTAAGAAACACTTCCATGTTACTCAATTGTGGCATAGATTTTAAATTTCTGAATAAATAATATAAATCTATAATGTCTTTTGGAAAGACAGAATCTCTATTTAAATCAGAATTTAAATATTGAGAAATGTGTGGGAGAAAGGAAGAAGACACACAGAGGACTAGTAAGAAAATTCTTTACTCATAAACTTGATAAAACCAGAAAATATGTTATCATTAGTAATATTTGACTGAGTTCTTGCAGGAGCTTTTATGTAGCAAGAGGTCAAGAGTCAGGTCCAAAGTTAAAGCCCAGTTCTCAGCTAGACTGAGAAGAAACCTGGAATCTCAATTAACACAAAAGTGGTTTTTATTTTTATATTAAATATATTAGACTTTCTTAGAGGAATTTATTGATTAAATTACCAGTGACTGTTGCCTTTCAGTTTAAGTATTTTTTTATCTCCCATTTTTACTATGATGTACTTGTAAAAATTCACCACAAGCCCTCTTATTCTCATCTTTATTTTGCCTCCTAATTTTTCCTAAAAAAAGAAATAGCCTCATTCAGATCATCATATTAAGGCTTTCTACATCATTTTTCTGAATGAATAAATCTTACCTAAATAGGAGGCACGAAAATTTCTGTTTATGAAAACTTACCAGGGAGAATTTTATTTCCTAAGATATAAATACTTTCTGATAGGAACAGGAGAAAAAAAATCATTAATCTCTTTTTAAACTGGGACAAATATGATAGCAAATTTCCTGAAGAAAGGATCTAGCCCAACTATGATAGATAAATAAACATGTGAGATTTAGGTGGTGTCAGATGTTATACAGACATTACAAAAGATACTATCACAGGAAGATTTTGAAGGTGTGTTATAAAACACACCCCAGTGCAGATGGATTTTTCTGGGATTATTCCTCTGAGACTTGTGTTGTCACAACTGGTATAAATCAGCTGAGAAACTGGAGAAAACTGAAACAAACTTGTCTTCATACATTCAACTGAGAATGCAGTAGAGTTAAAGAAAGATCAGAGTAGAGGGTAGTCAGGTAAGGAGAAGTACGGCACTAGATTTCCAATTTTTTTTTTTTTTTTTAGTAGAGTAGGTTTGACTTTTCCTCTTACATATTTTCCTAAGTAGCCATTTTTGCATTTGCTCTTTGGCAGCAAATTTTGTAACTCTGAAGTTTTAAACACTTCTGTTCAATCTTAGTGCCCGCAGCAACATTATTTAATTAAACCATGGGACCCATCTGCTATACTGTTGGAAAATATAGGTCCTTCACTGTCATCATTTGATTTACTTGTAACTTACTGATGAGATGAAAAAAGCTTCAATCTTAGGGAAAACCATTTGCTAACATAAAAGTGTATTTCAAGGTACTAGAAGGTGTGCAAAGGAGTCTTAATTTGCATTTATACGTCTCATTGATTATGTATTTTTTAACAAAGGACATAAAAAGAGAGCACTTTTTCTGTAGTAGAGTATAAACCACAAAGGTTTGGGTTTATATTCTTTCAGATGAGCAGGTATTTCAGACACAGTTTTGACAAACTATAATAAATATCTATTAAAATATAAAGGGAGAGCAGAGAGGAAGAAAAAAAAGCTAAACTCTTAGTCATTAATTTTTTTTCCTGAAAAATAGTTGTAAAAACATGATTGATCCATTACCCTCTCCTTTGTGTTTTAAAGATAATTGTATATTGCAAAGAAAGAAAATTTAAAAAAAACCCAAAACAACAAAGCCAAATCCATAAGAAGCTGTTTGCCATCTGAAAATGAAGACAAATCAAAGTATTAACCAAAACTGATCCACTCATAGATGCATGGAGGTAGTCCTTTTGCTGAATTTGCTAACATTTGCAGAAACCTTTCATTTTCAGTTTCACTGATATGCAAATATTGAGCCTTATGGCCATTCCAGATGTTTTAGCCTGGGCACATCGTTATGATTGCTGCACAGCTCATCTCCAGAAGTTATGTCGTACCTTCAGGACTCTTTATGACACTGACTGTTACCAGGAAAGACACTGTTATTGCTATGAGAAACATTTTATGCTCTGAAATATAAAATGCATAGTAGTGGCAGTAATACAACTTAAGTATAAAAATACCATAAAGCATGAAGTAAGAATTTTATTATGAAATTTTACCATTTATAGAGTACAAATTAAAAAAAAAAAAAAGGTAAAATTGAAATCAATACCTCTTTTATACTTCCCTTTTACAAATTTGCTTGCAGCTCATCGTAAATATGATTAATTATTAAACAATTCTAAAGGTTATTGAAATCTTAGCAAAGGTATTTCTTTCAATATTTCTTTTCTGCAATGTATTGAAATAAACCAGACAACAAATTTCTTCTTTTCCTTTTCACCTATTTTTTCACCAGCAATCTGATTTTTCTGCTGGGGTCTGTGTGTTGCCAATTCTTGTCTTTTTTCTATTCAGAAGCTTCCTGTACAAGCAAGCATTATTCCCAAAACACAGGCGATCAGAAACCCCTTTTGCAAAAAGCCAGTCCTGGTCACCCTTGCAGGTCACAGCAGCAGTATGTGGCCAGAGAAACAATCTTTGTTTCTCTGGTGGTAGGAGCCTGGTGAGCTGTGGGGGGTTTCAGACTCTTCCCGCTGACAAACAACTGCTGTGGTTTACAGAGGGTTATTTCCAGTCTCACCAGCTACTGAATTGGATTCTAAGTTGCAGTGTGTTGTTTCTGTGACCAGAACTCAGGGTATCTAAACTGAAATCCCAGAATGAAAAGAGTGATTGACGATTTTGTTCTACAGGCAAAGGGAAACCTTTCCAAGGACGGTAAATCTTATTAAATAGAAAAGAGTGTTTTTGCTGTGGCCAGTCTGAGATTGAGAAATCGACTCATCCAGGAGGCAAGGTCCTAAGCAGTTTGAGTGCCATCCTCCTTTCCAAGTGCAAATTAGATTTTCTTAACCTTTCCTTCTGCAACATAAACATTTAGACAAACAGTCAGACAAGCATTACATGTTGTAAAACAAAACATTACACAGTAGACATATCTTCCCCTGGGGAGAGGAATGAAAGAATAAACATGTAACAAGCATTAGTCACATTGCTTAATGTGCTACTGGAAAGCACTCAAATATTCATTGTGAGTATGCTATAAAGAGATATATGAAGTATAATAACTGTGCTATATACCTTGTCAGATAATTTACTGCACTCTGGATCAGCCTGAGTTAGAATAAATGTTAAGAGTTGTTCTATGCACAGTTGAGAAAACATCAAAATCTTGTCCAAAAATAGTTTTGCTTTGGTCTTCCTAAGTGCAGGTATGAAAAGTATTCTTGATTTTTTAAAAATTTAATTCTTTAGCAGCATCTATAATTGGTAAATCATCAAAGGCCATTTGGATTGACAAAATGTAGAGAAATATCCTGAATAAGAGGATACTGTCCTCCTCATCACCATCATCTGACTGTTTCCTAGCAACCTTTCAGTATCATCTCAGTTTATTTCCATTTCCATAGGGACTGAGACAGCAGCAGTTAACAACTACAGCATGTAGATACAGCCTAGGAACAGAGAGCAGCCAGTGGAAGCTGAACAGAAGGAAATTGAAGTTACTGCATGCTCAGCAGAAAGTTTTTGGAAATACTTGGAGGTCCCTTCTAACTTAGAGTATGCTATCATTCTATTATTCTATACATAGGTGAAACTCCCATCTCTGGTTGAAAGCTCATATTTACAGTCAGTCACTTGCAGTTTATAGTTTATAAGCGCTGTTTTTCAGAATAAAATAGACATTTCAGTTGGAAACACAAATTAATTCTTCTCACATATGAACTGGAGAGAGTAAAAACAAAATAAAAATCCCACTATCCTGAGTTGTCCACACCAAGATGGTGGTCTCAGGTATGGAATATTCCAGAGAAGAATATTGAAAATTCATCACCAGTCAGAGATACACTCTGTGGTCTACAACTGTGCTCTGCCAACAGAATTCAATTTTCTAACATGAGAATAAAGTGTGTGATGAAAATAGTGGGTTTGCAGTAGATTCTGAATAAAAACTGTTTTCTAAATATTTTGATTTTGGTGGTGGGGAATTGTTATTAATTTGTCTGCCTATTTGTTTTGCTTACATGGAATGTTTCTCTGTTTCTCATCATGCTTTATCCCCTGGCATGGGACTTTCAAACTGCATTAGATGGAAGTCACTCTGTCACAATTCCTTCTTTAGACCAGTCAGTGGTGAAAGGTTAAGTATATCATGTCTTACCGAGAGTGAATCCAAACTGTCCTGGTTTTCTACTTCTCCTGTCAGTTGCTCGTATGTTGTCATCTTGAATAGAATTTAATTTCCTATGTGGGTTTCACTGTAGCCACTGCAAGTTGTTCAGTATCCTATTGTCATATTGTGTAGGAATAACTGGGACCATGAACTGTGGGCAGAACTGGACAGCAGCTCTGTATGGACAGGTCCAGAGCATACAGCTAAGTGTGCTTCTCTGAGCATTTCTGCACACTCTGCAGCATACTGGGAAGAGAGACCTACTCTTGACTGCAGAGTTTAGAGATCCACCTCTGTTTTCTAGGTCAGAATTGCAGAATTTTACATGGGGCCTACAACACCCATTTGATTCAGTTCATTTGGCTTCACTGAGTGGTTGAGGAGACCTGGCAGATTTGCCATTGATGAGGAAGAACCTGGATGTATCATGCAGCTTCAGGGCTTCTTTTCACTTCTAAGTTCTAGAAGCTGTGTGTTCAGTTAATTACTCAATATTGTGGTGCTAAAGTTGCTACAGTGTTGACATAAGAGTTTGTTTGCACAGGCTAGGCCTGAACTTTTCTGAGGCTATGGAAAAGAAAGAGTAGATCAGCAAGCACGCTGTCAGCCAGGTAAGATGCACACACTAAGACAACTTGAAAGTGGAGAGGAATGGAAGGAATCGATTCATTAAAATGTCTGCAGATGCCCTATAGGAATTTCAACAGATATGTGCAATGGCTCTTACAGAGTAAATTATTCACTTCTTACAGAGAGTAAATTATGCAAAGCTCCCCCAGACAGTGTCTAACCTTACACAAACTTCAGTGGTTCCAGGATTTAATCAAATCATCTCACGCACCACAAAATTAATGCTTCTTTTTGAAAAGCAGCAAATCAAGTTTTAAGTAGGCAAAATGTCATACCTCTCACTTGTAATGCATGAAATGAGGCACAAATTTTAGACTTAAGTTTACCTTTCCATTAGAGTTAAATCAATATTTATCCATATATGTTATTTGTATCAAAGGTGCAATTCTGAGAGTGAGGTTTTGTACAAAACTGTAAACAACATTTGACTCCTCTTGCAAGTTGATCAGTTTTGGTTTTATTCCTCTCTTTGGCTTTGCAGCAAACTTTGAACAGCTTCTTGTACAGAATCATTGAATCCTTTAGATGGGAAGGAACCTTTTGAGAACACACTGTCCAATTCCCTTGCTCAGCTTCACTTCCCTTTGCCATAGCTGTTATCACTTTCTATCCTCTTCTCCTAGCACTGCAAGTTCATCTTCCATAGCCATCTCTTCTGAGCATTCTTCCATTGTAAAGGTTTGTGACTCAGTCACAGGCAGCCATTAACTCCATATAGGAGTTAATTCAGTTAAGAGCCTTTCCTGAGAGCCAGGAGGGAATGCTGCTGGAACAAGCTGATACCTGCTGTCCCCCGGGTAAAGGCAGGCAGTACTAACTGCATGGGATGGAGAAACCACTGTAACATTTCTCAGTGGGAGTGGAACGGTTGGAGGAGGTCTCTTTTTTAGTACCCAGTCTACTTTAGGATGTGTTGTGAATAAAAGAATTATAAATGACTACTGCAAAGTAAAAAAGTGTTCAGCTGAAAAAAAAATTGAGCAATACCATTTCATTTTTGTTAACCAAAATAAACAGCTGAGAATACATAAATTATGAGAAAATGGTTTGTACTCGCAAAGGAAATGATGTCTAAGAAACTGCAAGGTGATCTCATTAGCAGCATGATATTGTACAAGCTTTGCACAATAATTGCTTAAACACTCCCAATATTATTTAGAAAGTTCAAGAGTATCTCACTTAAAGTCCACTGGATTTTGCTATGATACTGTATTCCCTAGGAAGCTAAATTATTTGTTGATTTGTTAGGGAGAACAATGATGTAAATGTAAGAACTGAATTATGTGTAATTGAGGTTCAAATGGAGGGGCATTAACCCACTCACTAAATTTCAGTGCAGACACTTAAATTGTTCCAAAGACAAAAATAAGCTCTTTTTCAGTTGGAATCTTTCCCTGCCAGAAGGTAAATTTTAAGAATGAAAAAACTTCATTGCAATTTCTTGTTTTAATATCTCATTCTAAAAGAGCAATAAAAATTATTTTTAGAATGACTCAATACTTGCTTACATAAGATCAGAATCTGAGCCTGTATTTTAAGTCTTGCTGTAGATACTATGATTCATTACTTTAGTTTTTCCAGCATGTACTGAC
The DNA here is from genome assembly GCA_013396955.1 of Regulus satrapa. NCBI lineage: Eukaryota > Metazoa > Chordata > Aves > Passeriformes > Regulidae > Regulus > Regulus satrapa. The sequence goes on along the minus strand of VWZN01015688.1, from coordinate 18,457 downwards.
TTTCAGGTGCAGTCAAGAAAAGAAATTTATTGTAAATGATATGCCATTAACCTTTGAAAGTAACTTTTCCTTTATGGGAGTTGTATTCTACCAGCTCCTTATTATACTATCAGTTCCTCTGAGTAATTAAGATTGTTAAAGTGCCTCTTAAAAATTAATATCTCTTGCTAATAATGGGAACATCCCTGGTCTCAAAAAGAATAAACTGTACTTGAATTAATTCAGCCCATAAGTCTTGCCTTTTTTCAGTGATTTTTTTTTTTGTAAGTAAATAATAAAAATACTATTTGAGCTTTTAAAAAGAAAAGTGTCCTTGTCTGTTTGTCTTCTGCAAGATATAATTAACTGAATTCCTAGTTTTGAGCAATTTTCTTTTTTCATTTCTTCACTGGTTACAGGCTGGTATCCCTCTAAATTGTTTGTGAGCCTCCTAATGATTCCACTCCACAATAACCACTAATGGTGGACTTAAGTGTTGTTTGTATCATTCGTATCTGTACTTTCATCTGCAATTCTATAGGTCATACTTTGAGGAAGAAGAAAGAACAAATGCAAGCTCATGGTATGGTGTTATCAAAAGCTTCCTTGTCTCTTACATGTATTCATTAATCCTTCCATCCCCCTCCCTTTTCTCTTTCCCATTTCAAATCTACCTCTAACTTTGTGCTTTTATGTGTCCTCTTTTTTCCTTTTAATATGTTGTTTTCTCTGTTCTTTGTTCATTGTCTCTCTCTAGGGTACCTAGGGGGAATATTTATTAGCAGTAAATAAATAATAAAAAAATAATTAGAAGAAAATATTTATTATTTACTAGCAGTAGAATTCAGACTTCCTCAGCTAATTTTGCTATAAGCTTGACTGACATACATGGAATTGCTTTTGTCCATGATCACACAAGTGGTCATAATTCATAGCAGCAGTTCTAGCTGGTGTTTTTCAAGTATCAGCGGCCTGTTTATTTGAAGAAAACCAAATGACAGTTAAACAGAAACTTGGGATTCTGACAGTTTATACCAAATTTAAAGTACTTTTATATGTTAACAGAGATTTGAGTTTTTCTTCCATTTCTGGTGGATTGATTTTGTCTTGTAAGACCTTTCCTCATCTTTAGCAAAGCATAAAATAGCTGTATATTCTGCATTTACTTGACTGGTCAAAAAATCCTGTGGTCTCAAATCTGGCTATAAGGCTCCCATGAGGAGATTTCTTGTGGATGTTGAGACAAGCACTAAACCAAGACACTATGCAGAATCTTATGAAACATATTTTTTTTTTTAAATTAAAGAGGAAAAGGTTTCAAAGTAATATATTAGTCAATTATTTAATTTCTAGATATCTAGATATGGGATATTTGATTTATTTTACTTTATTTTTACTTTTTAACCCACTTCTCCCAACATGAATTTTAAACACATGGATTACAAATCAGTGTTGGATAATTACATTCTTAATTTTAAAAGCCAGTGATTCAAGGGTAATTGAAGCAAAAATGTTGTGACCTTGATGTCCAGTATAGAGTATAGCATTTTCAGTTCTGAGTGAGCATGGAATTCAGCCACAGGAACTGTCCTGAAATAGCAGTATCTGTGATACTGCAACTTTAGAAATATTTAAGCCTATCTTAAAGATGATATGAGAGCCTAGAACCTCAACTACAATCATTACTCCTTCAAACAATAAATTCTGTTAGTTGATGTGATCATATTTCAGAAAGTGAGTCCACTTCTATTCTCAATCCTCTACTCAGTTTCTGCAGTTTCAGTACAGTGACAGAAAGAAAGAAGATAAAAAGCTCAAGTCAGTCATGACACTTCTATAGAGTAGCCCACTAACAGCACCATTTACATCTTAGTGTGGGTAACAGGAGACATTAGGATTGCTGTCCTAAAGAAAAATATTTTTAAAGAAAATAGTACAAAACTGCAAAGCATATAAGCAAACTGAGATTTTTGGGGTTTTGGGGGCTTTTTTAGGGTTGTTTTTTGTTTGGGGTTTTTTGGTCCTTTTTTTCCTCTATTTTTATCTCCCTTATCCACATTATAAATTCTACCATCCATGGCAGGGATACAGGATTCAACAATAATATTATAATTTATTTGGAATACATTAAAAAAAATTAATTTCTGCAAAGATATGAAGAGCTTCCCCCAAACTACAGACCAGCTCTAATGAAAATACATCTTATTTCTTTCCAGATTATTTTGTGAGCTGCTAGAGATTCTTTGACATTCTCCATTCTAGAGGAACCACTTCTAAAAAGCTACTTCTTCTGGCCAAACCTATGGAAAATTGAATCGAATCAGAAGGAAAAATTCAATTGGGAATGATTAGTGAGGTCTCCCGAGTTTTGGTGACATATTTAAGGAAATGGTCATCCTTTTTTATTTGCTCCAGAATTTTTCTGCCTTAGTAGCAGAAGTGAATGTATATTGTCATCTTGGTCATGACAGCCTGTGTCTCAGCATTTAATTCTAAACTGAAACGTGTGGCTTCTGTTTGAGTGTCATAGGTTGTGAACAGTGGCAGCTCAGAGGTCAATGCCCTTTCATTTTTGTTAACAGCTAGCAGTAAGCCTGTAGAAAGACAGTAAGGTCTTAAAAAGCCACTGTGGACCAGTTAGAATCTTGTCTCCATAATGGTAAAATGAAATTAAAATAAGGCTCACCTGTTGCAATGGCTCATTATTAATGCAGAGAAGTCATCATGAGCACCAAAGCAGTCAAAGTTCCTTTCCATTAATGATAAGCAGAAGGTATTGGACATTTAAGACTAAAATTACCCAGAAAAGGAGAAGTGGTGTGTGTTTCACTCTCATAAAAAACATAAAACTGACAACTCAAGTAGTAAGATTAACAGGGAAATGTGGATAAAGAAGCAGCTTTCAGACAGACATCCTTTGTCACTAGTGGGTTTCCTGTATCCTTGAGTATCTCAACTGAACTGCTATTTTAGAGGATACTGTTGCCAACTGCTTCCATGAGCTATCATAACACATATTTATATTAATTGCCAAAGGTGTTAAATAAATCTTTCTGCATCTTGGCTTTCTTACACATGACAGCCTACACAGAATGCATTTTTGCTTTGTTATAGCCTGCTATAGTTCAAGTGAAATAATATACTGGATATGTGCCATTGACTTACACCCTGTGCATCCTACTTATGCCAGCAGATTTATGCATTGCTGGCAGTAGGGACAGACTGTAATAATATATTTCCCCCTGCCATTTTAGTGGAGAAAAATTAATGTATCTGATTAAAATATCTTCACAGACTGACAGGGACAGCAGTATCAGTACAAGGGAGATTCTCATTGTGTTGGAAAATTACCTGAGGGGTTTCAGATGGTCTTTTAATTAATTTATAATAGCTTCTGAGTATAAATGACAATACAAAATCAAATTATTGAAACAAAATGCCTGAATGACATTTGAATTTTATGCAGTAATTCAACAGGCTCACTGAATTGGGATTGCCTCATCATATGGCAAAGATTCAAGAAATTTTCAACATAGAATAAATGACCATGATGGAGCTTTGCTCATTAGAGTACTCAAGACAATTATCTATTGGAACATATATATTACTACAGGCCTAATTCTAAAGAATGTGTTTTTACACTCATTTCATCATCACCTATACATATGAAAGATGATGCCCAAATTACCATCTTGAATATATTTACTGGCAGGTCTTTACACCCATTGGGGACACACTGAAGGTGTCTGTACAGTGGTACCAGTATAATTATACAGTTAAAGCAAATAGCGAAAATGTTACATGTGCAAATTTATTTTAAAATTAGATTTCTGGCAAGTACATGAAAAAGGATTCAGAGTATGTTAAAATATCTGAAAATAATTGCCACTAAGTTAAATCAGTTATATGAAATGTGAAGTTAACTCAAGGTCACCTTAAAAAGGAAAAGAACTATTTCAGCAGCCATTGCACAGAACCAGATGGCATGACTGGAAGGTTAAAAACAAGCAAGGACAGAGTTCTTCAAAGCTGTGTAAATTTTTTAATGTGTGCAACTAGATTCATGTTAATGAAAGATTCACTGATTATGTACAAATTAAATTCACTAATTTTATAATTGATGAAGAATTGAATGGAGATAAGAAGCTGAAGACATATACAATATTTTCCTATTCATATGAATATAAAGTCCATATCCNCTATTCATATGATTATAAAGTCCATATCCTTTCTTTAATGATTTTTGTATTGTTCATAAATATTTCCTGTTCTTCAGGCTCCCCCTTACTCATTTCAGAGTGTAAAGAAGACCAGGCAGACTAAATTTCTGTTCCTGCAAGCTCCTGCCAGCCTCTTTACAGAGATCTTCAAGGTTATTTGTATCTTATGTCCCTTTATCCTACATTTTAATAGAGACAGGAAAATAGTCATTTAATAACTAGGCATATGTAATTTATTCTAGTCTATCAAGTTTACCCTTCAGACTATCAGTTCCCTTTGTGTTCATCCCATCATCTCACATCTGTACTCCAGATGAT
>VWZN01015687.1:241302-272964 GCA_013396955.1 Regulus satrapa | reverse complement strand
CAAAATGGAACCGTACAATAAAATGTGAAGTCATTGCTTTTTCTGTGTATTAATAGGGAGTGATCACAGTTTTATGTCAGTGCAGTTTCACCAACATGGATACAAGCAGAGGTAACATTAGGCCCAAAAATATTTTTTTTTTCTTCTGCTGGCTTACTTTCAAGCCAACAGTGAAGTCATTGCTCTATTTCTAAACTGACACTACCATGAATGAAAACAATATCATACTTACTGTCTGTACTCATTTACACTTATATCCATGCAGTCAGGTTAGTTGGAATTTACTTTCAGAACTGAACTTGGCCAGATTTTAAGATGGCATAAATCAGTGCAACGCTGTGCTATGTCTCCAGCTGAGGATCTGCTCCATACAGTTTAAATTAATCAAGGTAGGATACCTAAACTATGTGCTAAGAGGAGTAGAAATCTGATGAAAACTGGAAATAACCCAATATATGTACAAGTTACTAAAATCCCTATGTAGCTTAAAGAGAGTTGATCACTAGTTTATATGTAAATCTATGTACTTGTAAAATGTCAGGAAAACTTGATGTACTCTCTGTTTGTAATGCAGTTTCAAAGTACTGTCATGACTTTCACTCAGTGGAAATGCTTTTTTCCATCAAAGCTGCATGTTTTGTCTTAAACAATATTCAAATTAGATGCAAGAGTTGAAATAATATTGTAAGGCGATGGTTATTTTATCCACATTTTATCTCCTACCTATAAATTTTATACATCAGATTATACAACTCCCAATAGATCTTGGTATAAGAGACCTCAATAAATCTCAAACCATTCAATACAGAGGAAATTTATTTGTTATTTGTGTCATGTTTTATTAGTGCCCTGCAGCTCAATCTTGACACTGGAGAGATAGCTCCCTTCACCAACAAGTAAGAAAAGAAAATCTTTACAGCTTTAATTTATGGTAACAACATATTTATTATTTTTTTACTATGCATCTTAATTCACAGATGCAGGTATTCCAGAATATTTGTGTGAACATACCTCTTCAAATTCTGTGACATTCTTATATTTTATGCCACTGATATAGGCTTCATAAATCAACAGCATTTAACTAGAGTGTGCATGGAAAAAATAGCATGCAAAACATTTTATTTTCCCACATTGGAAGTAAAAGCCACACAGTAACGAGATGGATGGGTAAATAGACAGAAATTCCCTTTCCTTTTCAATCTCTGGATACCACATCTGTGCCGTACATTGTGCCAAACACTACTACTGTTTCTGCTGCCGTTGTGTCTCAAAATTGCTTTGTAATTCATGAGCTATGTAGTCATCTCCAGCTCTTGGAATAAAAAGGTAGTCTCTTGATATCTATGATGGATATGAGAGTATTCATTTCCTTATTCTCGCTCTATAATGCATGAATGGAAAGAAACCTGGCTTCTAGCTTGTGAAAAGGAAGCAGTATCTCACTGTTATCATAGGAACAGAATGCCACCAAGTAGGGCTGGGAGGACATAGATGTGGAATAAATTTCCAGGCTTGAAAAGGGGAGAAGATGCAAACGGTACTTGCAGCCTTTGTAACCATCAGAGTGATGATATGTAAGTAAATTTGTGTTGGAAATGGGTAAACAACAAAAAATCAGGCTAGAAACTAGTCCTGTCCACCCTTCTGGCCCCTCTGGTCAGCCCCATGGTTGTAAAGAAAATTCCTCCATTTAGCATGCCCAAATTCCAAGCAGCAAAATTCTCTCAAACAAGGATATTATCCACATCATTTGAGGATGTGTTGCCAGTTAAATGCAGTATTCTCTTGTCTTTATAACAAGCCTTCCATGATCCTTCTAAACCATGTAGACCTCTAGTTCTTTTTCTTTTCCACTGTTTCACAAAGAGGAAAAACATGGTCTGATTACAAGATTAACATCTTACCTACCTAGGTCTTACTTACCTTCAGCTGTGACATTCACCATGGCCTTGAGCAAGTCCCCTCACCTCACAGTGACAAGAATATGATAATCCTCAGCTCAGCTTTTAGCAGCAAACTCTTCTTTCTGGATGGCAAATCCTGAGGAATGTCCCATATTGTTAAGGCTAACTGGGTCATGTCATCAAAAAATTTGTGTTTTTAGTTATTTCAAATTTATAGAAAATATTACATTCAACTCCCAAACTCACTTCAGGAACATCGTTCCATTTTGGCTTCATGAAATCTAGTGCTGTGTCAATTATGCCAAAATGTCATTATTTCTAATAAGAAAATTTGCTGATGTTTTTGCAAAGTTTTTTTTAAGTTTTACTTTGTAATGACCTCTGATTTTTAGAAATTTGCTTTGAAATGTATGTCAAAAATTACATTTTGAATCAATATTAAATTGAAAAGTTTTGAAAATTGCAGTTGAAGGGAAAAAACGAGGATAATGCTAATACTTTTTCCCCATTTGGAATGGAAAAGTACAATCAAAACACCAGACAGAAAATCTCATTTTCAAGAACTCCTTACAATTATCTGTTTTCTTTCATATTGGTTCTCTCTGTATCTCCTAGGTATTTTTATTTCAGGGATGTGGTGTTTGACACACCAGGATAACAGAGCATGTCAAGAATATTATCTCACACAGCATGTGACAATGTTTTCAGTGAAACTCCATCTATCCTTGGGAGAGAACCATCTGACCAAAGTTAATTTCAGACCTCTGTGCATAAGGCCAAATGCTGAGAGGTGTTGGGTGCGCTGCTGGCACTTGTGGTGATGGCCACCAAAATCTCTGTACTCACTGACTCTACATTGTGCCTCTAAGTCTGGCCCTGAGCTCTGATCTGGAGATAAATTCTCTCCACAAATTTTTATTGCAGTGTAGGTGAAGCTTAATCTCTTCACCTCATTCCACCAACACTACTGAAAATAACATAAAATAAAATCTGAGCTCTAACACAGGAAAACAGCTTTTCCAGCCAGGCTGGACTGGCTGATAATTTCAGTTATTTGGCCTGAATTACAGAAATATTAAGTGGTGGTATATCTCTTCTGAATACTTTCCCCATTGTAGTGCTAATAGCAGCTTTTTGGTCTGTTTGGGGTTTTTTTTTCTGTTCATATGTGATTATTTTCTGTTAAAATGCAAACTCTTCTGGTTTTTGTTTTAAATAGAACTTTGAAAAACTTGTTTCAATCCATGTTTATAACTCTCCTTTTTTTTTTTTTTTTTTTTTTTTTTTTTTTTTTTTTTTTTTTTTTTTTTTTTTTTTTTTTTTTATCCTACAAGCTCCATGTTTTACTTAAGGTCAAACATCGAAAACAACGTTATTAGTCTGGTAAACTTGTCGCTCCATTTCCAAGGGTAGTGTTTAACCTCCAAGAGCCTCCTTTGTACCCCTATCAACAAGCTTTGTTATCAAAACAGTACCTTGGACCTCCATCCCAGAAAAATGCTGACAGTCAAGCACAGGAGAAAATTTTGTCTTGATACTTGCTGTTAATTCTATAGGACACAAAGTAATTTTGCGTACAATTTTCTGCCTCTCTTTCCTGCAGAAAATGGTAAATGAGACTAGTCCCTCAGTGTTGGGAGCACAGGAGATGGGGAAGGAACATGCTGTTTTGCAGAGCATGAGGGGTCCTGTTTTCTGCCAGGCTGCTCTGTCTTGTCTGTGCGGTGGTTTCCAGCAGCTTTCCCCACAGAGCTTCATCTTCTCTTTGCATCTCTACACATGCCACTGTGACCTTGTTTTTTTCTTCTCTAACATCTTGAACACAGTTTATTTCTTTCCTGTTTCCTGTGTTTCTCTCAGACATTTTTCTTCTCTGTCTCTGATTCCTCTTCAGAGAGTTTAAAAGACACTTTTAAAAGTTTCCCATGTTTTCTTTGTTTTCAGTCCACTTTTTTCCAAGACCTTGTTTCAAAGAAGAGTTCCGTTCATGACAGCTCTTGTACATTTGTGGAAGTCACTTGAAGCTCAATGAATACGTGCCTATGTACTGCCTTAATCTCTCACTTTGCTTTTCATTTTGTTACACTTTCTGTTGCTCATCTTGCGAGAAATCTTTTTAAGGTGGAAAAAAAATAGTGACTTAAATTTGGCTTATGGATTCCTTACTTCTTGTTCTGTTAGGCTAGAGAGAAAACTTAAACATCAGGCAGTGGGACTTGAGTGCCTCCTGTTTCTGGCTGAGGGAGTTATTTTCGTGAAGTGGAAGGATCTGATCAGGGCTCTCTGTCGTGCTCTTAGTGAGACATAGATAAACTCTAAATGCACACATAACTACATATGGAGCTTTTTAATTCTTGGGTCAGGAGTTCAGATCCATCCACCCTGCCATTTGCTAAAATGTATTACTGTCTGATGGCCACTTTGGACTTATTTGAAATTAGTGAGACTGAGCAAGGGATAGAGGAATGGAATTTAAAGGGGGAAGGTAAAAGATCAGGGGATCATCTTTTGTCACTTCACATATGACCCCTTTTTCTTCCCCTGAGAGAACTTGAATTCTTGTCAGCAGCCTCAGCTAAGGAGGCAAAATTGTGGAGACTGAAGTGCATACCAAGTTCTTCCTGCCCTGCAGAGATGAGCTGTTGAGGCAGTGCTCAAACACCTGACGAGACTCCAAGGACCAGCTTTTTCTGGCACAGGCTGTTTGAATGCTGGTGGGCTTCAGGCTGCAGGACTGTCAATGCACCACGTCTTAAAACTCATTTTAAAACATCTTTTGATGTTTAATCTGTCTCATCAGAACAATTAGCTCCCCATACAACAAAGAAAATTAATTAGGAAGAGTCAGATGCTGTGATACAGAGCGGTGTTTGGGAGGCTGCAGTGTCTCGGGTGGGTTTTGATGTGGCAGCAGCTGAACTGGAGACTGTTGTCATGCACAGCAGGGTAAAGCTGGACAGGGAGATTTTACTGAAAGAGAGAAAGTCACCTTAGTAAAGCTCTGCATTTTCTAAATGCTACATGTTGTTTTTCCCTGAGCAGAGAGCATAAAGGGTATCTGCATGGAGCAAGCAGCCAGCTTGGGACCCTCTCATGAATATTATAGTCCATGAAAAACAAGTTAAAGCCCATACCTGTGTGTTTTCAGTTCCTAGATGTACCCTAGCTGCAAATCAAAGTGGAGTAGCTCTGCTCTTGCTTCCCCTGTTATATTTCTAAATGGATTTTCCCTGTAAGGCACTGAGATGATAAACTTTGATCGTAATCATCTGACTTTGAAACCACTAGATACCAAGAGCCATTTCTTTTCTGTGATGTATACAGACTACTGACATGAAAAGAATGCAGTTAATGTGATTGAGATAAACAGAATTTTGATCCCATTAATCTGAAATCAGGGCCTTCTGTTTGTAAGCCTTTAAGTACAATAATATTTTCCACATGCCTGACAGATAATTGGAGAAGTTTTCTTTTTTCCTGTTTTTGTTAAATTTTATTTTTAGGGTGGGGTGTTCTTTGGTTGATTTTATTTTCATTAATCCCCCAAATTGTAGCAGGTTTCTTCAGTGTCCAACTTGGGCCATGGAGTTCCAAATCAGGCTGTACCCCTGCTCTGGCAGCAGCTGAGGGGGCAGGTCTGTTGGGAGCTCTGGATAGCAGTGACATTGCTTGGAGAATCTGTAGTCCTGTATTGCACCCTAGCAGGCAGAAATGGGAGCCTGACTGACAGCAGACAAGACAGACACAGCTACAGCTTCACAGGCAACAGTGTGTCCTGGGAAATAGAATACAGTTGACAAAGTGGGAAATGTTAAAAAAGGTATCATGAGAGGAGACAGCTCTTGTGTAGCAGAGGTTGCTCCTCTAAGCATTATCATTAACTTCAAAGGAAAGGCAGCCAAATACAATAAAGACAGGCAACTAATGTTCATAATACAATTTTTAAAAATTTTGTCAAGGATTGAAGGAGCTGTTTTAATGCATAATCAAATTTCTTGTTGAGTGGACGTGAGTGTCACACTAATTTTCTCCCATGAGAGTCAGCATATTTTAAAAACCAAACTCTACTCCAGTAGTATTTAATCTGGAATATTTCTTTGTTCCCTTATTGAAGACTAGGAAAAAAATGTGAAACAGTGAAACTTTGAAAGTTAAGAAAAAGTGGCAAAATACAGACAGGGCTGAAAGATTTATCAAGTTGTATATTGCAATTTTCCCTAAGAAGCATAGGCAAAAGTGAAATGAAGGGAAAAAAGAGCTGTGAACCATGATGAAGATGATTAAAGAGGGTACAGAGTAGCTGTCAAAGCAAATATCAAGCAACATTAATAACTTCATAGCAAACCAGAAGACTGTCTCCTGCCTTCCAAAGAAACAAGAGCTTTTGCTGCTGCGCAGCGTAAACGGAACTAATCCCAGGTGTAGGTACCAGTCTTTGTCTTTAAGAGAGAGTCCAGTGTCAATATGGAGCAGAACAAAAGATTTTAATGGGGTTAATATGACTAAAAGCTACCAGCTGAGAAAAAAATTGGTTCCAAGATTCCAAGAACCTACAGCTACATGGGAAAAACTGTGTCTTGTGGGAAACTTACACCTTCAGAGAAATGAAAAAATATATTTTTCTAATGCCCTTTATTGTGTGTAAAGGGGATGATTAATTTTTCTGTGTACAGAAAAAGAAAACAATTTTTGCTGCAAAGAGCTTATTTTTTTTAGTCACGTGGTTGACATTTTTCTTTCCCTAAAAGCACAGCAAACTTTCATCTTATGCAAATTCACAAAAAGTTATGCTTTGGACCACAGAGTGAAATTTTGTCCATCATTGCCTTCAGTGCAAGCAAATATCTCTTTTCAGAGTCACAGAGAGGAGTTTGTGAGAGATCTGTGGGTGTGGCTAAAACTCTCCAGCTGCTATTTTAGGAAAATTTTCTTTCTGTCAGATTTCCTATGTCAAACTCATTCCTCCTAGTGGGTTAAGAAAGCCTACAACATCAGACATGAGCAAGTAAGTAAAATAACTTCCTTACAGGAATCAATCATAAATTATCTTAAACATTTTGGTGTCAGCATAGTGTAATCAGTTTATAAGTGGACATAACAGACACTCCTGCAAGCTTATGCAGGAGTCTGAAAGCAGGAAGGCAATGTTACTCTGAGGTGTGTCAGGTTCCTTATTGCACACTCTTTGAGTTTCTTACACGTTGTAAAGTCTCCCAGGAGGCTATGGTTTGATATCACATGCGGTATGAAACTGTAATCCCTCATGTTTCTGTAGCATCCATTAGGAAGGGGTACACTGGAATAGCTCCTGCGAATATTAAAAGATTAACCACAAGGAAGCTATTACTGACAGTAGTGATGCCTGTTTTCAATCTCCTTTTCATATTAGAGAAATTTCCTCTGACTCAGGTCAGCCTGGAATTATTCCAGTTTTTTCCCTACTTGAGATTAACAAGTGCATCTGTTCACTTGTTTAAATGTTCCCCTACTCTGACCTGGCCTTTTCTCTTTTGTCTGTTTTTAAACAAAGTGATTGACATAGAAATGCCTGAAGTCAACATTAGAAAACCTTTCTGTATTTTTTATGGAATTCCACAAAGATAACAAGAGTAGAATTTTTTAACTTTCTTCTGGAAAACACATCCTATCTTCTTATTTCCTGGACAATTATGTTTTTCAGATCATAGCTCTGCTATTCAGTTCTCCTTGCCCCTGCTTCTTGTGTATAATCTGAGAGCTAAACACTCATTTCACATTTAAAGCTGTTTCTGAGTTTTCAATGCAGATATAAAGACAAGAGAGAAATTCATGCTGAGATATTATGCCTCCACTGTGGGAGATATAATCTGTATTTTCAAAATCCAAGGCTCCTACATAATCCGGTATCCTTCCCCTTCCCTTGAGTTGACAAGTGAGTCTATTGATACAATGATCAAATACAAGTCTCTTTCTTTCTGTACTTTTTAATGAAAAATTTCATTCTAAAAGAAGGAAAAGTGGATTTGATTTGGGTTTTTTCCTTTTTAAAAAAAAATTTTTACATTTTTTCTTTCACTCCCTTTATGTGAATCGTGATAAAATTTATGTCCAGTAAAATCAGAAAATTCAAATTATCCACTGGTAACAAATGAGCCTGTACAGGTTGTCCTGCCTTTACAAAAATGAGGTTTTACAGTTTCCCAGCATGTCTCTGCTTTGAGTACTTCACCCTCTTCTGTATCTGTGCATAATGATTACTTAGACATGATAAGGGTTGTGTAAGGGGAGGATGTTCTTCATTAGAACAAAAAGCTGGTAATAGCAGAGGAGAAGGGACTTTCTGAGATAAAAGGCTGGCTACATGAAAGATCAGATGGGATACTCATATGTAATTACTCACTTGAGTCCATATGGCCATGGTGTATTATACCATTCCCACTCAACAGGATAGTGGCATTTTGTGGGTGTCTTTCCTGCTATTAACCGTATCTGCCTCATCAACACAAATATTTGGTCCTTTATTCCTAGAATTAATATTTGCAGTGTCCTAAATATCTTTTCCTGCATTCTCAGCCAGCCCAGCATTTTAGTAGCTGTGATGGAAATAAAGAGTAAAGGAGCCCAAAGGACTTTTTGTAAGTGACACAGAATTTTCTCTTGATGGGAGATCATGTGTCCCCCTGCAAGTGAGATCTGCGAGCCTATGATAGTCTCCAAATGGCACTTACACTGCTTTGTTCCCAAGGGACATACAGAAATGTTATGCTAGTGGTACTTATTTAGAAGTGTTTTAGCAGATCAGTCCTGTTAACTCCTGTATCCTTTAGGTTCCCAAGACTTAAAATCACATTTGAAAATGGGACTTGGCATTCTTTTAGTCTTTAAGGCAGAAGCTTTCTGTTTTCTTTAATAACTGGAATCAGACAAATGGAAATTGCTTCCTTGTTCCAGGTGTGTGTGCGTGCAAGTAGAGGTAGGAAAGTAAGAGATTTAACACAAATTTAACCTCTTTCTCAAATTTATAACTTATTTTTTAAAACATTTTCCTTAATGGCATAATAAAGTTCTTGAATATATTTGATTTGAGGGAGCTTGGCATTCCTTCATACCAGTTTGGCTTTGCCAGAGGGGAAGTCTCACCATAGTTAACATGTGAGAGACTGAAGTATAATAAACTAGTGAGGTTTCCAGTACAGAAAGAAAATGTTTTGAAGAAAAGTGGAAGAGCTTCAGGAGCACTTCAATAACTTGCAGAGTCATACAAGAAGCCATCAGTCACTTAGCTTATGAAATAGAACTTCTCAGCCAATATATCTTCTCAAAATAGCTCGGTATTGGCAATGTCAATGAAACATGCAGCCTGTCTAGTCACATTGCTTCCCTTTATTTATTCATCAAGAAAACATGCTAAATAGACAAGAGAGCTCAGAAAGGATAACACGTGTGTCTAGGGCACTTTCCTCTGAGTATATGTGCACACATCTGCCAAGTCTCTCAAAGAAAGCTGTCACAGACTGGTTAAAAGCTTTTTGTTGTCATTTGTGTGAGTTTGACTGTGTGAATGTGATCTTCATAAAGCAGTCTCAGTATTTTCAGTGGCTGAAACAATGGAAAGGATTTTTTTTTTTTCAAGGCGCTGAAAAAAGCTTTCTAAATTTTTAACACCACAATAGGAAAACACTTCTCATTCTTTTTGCTAACAGCACTCCTCTGGGTGGAATCCATGGTCCCCACCAGGCAAGTGCAATAGCTAACTATGGTCCTGAGATCATGTGGGAAAATATGTCTAAGGAACTTTTAGAGAAAGAAAGGTACTGTGCTTGGCATTCTTTCCCCATCCCATGGCTGCCGTACTCCTGTGTGTATTTTGTTCTTTATGCAAGGGCTGTAGAGTTAAGACGAAGATGAAGACACACATTTGTGAGCTTGGCCACAGATTTCAGCAGGAGTCAGAGCAGGCACTCGCTCAAAACAGAGAATGCATAGAAAATATCTTATTTTGTAAGAAAAATATGTAGAAAAAAAAATCCTTAATGGTTATTCAGACTAGAGGGGGGAAGAGTATTATTCACACTGTCAGTCAGCTTTAGAATAATTAATACAAACAATAGTTTGGGGATCAGGAAAAATACACATAGGTCTCTTGTTTTGGAAGGGATTATTCCTAAATGTACTGCTAATCTGACTAATACATTTATGTTACACTTTGGGGGTAAAAGGGATTAGGTGGGAGGAATTAATGAGATTTGATATGGATACCATATTGGGTAGAACTTCTAATGAGATTACTAAGGAAAAAAGGAAACAAAAAAGGAAAACAAACAAACAAAATAAAAAAAACAACAACAACAATACCCTGCCTTATACATTGGCTTGGCTTAGACCAGAGACTCTAATGAGATCATGAATTCTGTCTCCAGTAGGGGAAATGGTGCCAAGGCAGAACTGCGATAATAAAATTCATTGGACTCTGATTAACTCAAGGACTGTAGTGGTACCCAAATTGGCACTTAGAATTTCATGTCTCTTGGAGGACACAAGGAAACTCTGTGGAAACAGAACAGGGAGTCAGTTCTGTACCAGTGTTGATGAACATTTATTTTCCACCAAGCTAAATTTCATGGCTGAAGTTTTATTTTCCTATTTCTTAAAAAGGAGATTTTATAGAGGGGTTTTTTCCAAATGATCTTGGAGTTAAATCAATGGTCTATCCCTTCTGTTCATATGATTTCAGATGCCTAAAGCCACAGGATATGAGGTGAGTTATTAGAGATGCCTTTCCAAAGAGGAAATAGTGAGACATAAATGACCTGCCTGAAGTTACAGTTTATAGATTAGAAAAAGGCACAAACAATTAAAAGACGGAGACATTTACAGCAAATTACTTGCAATCAAGCTGCAGCTAAATGAGCTTCTTGATGAGGAAACCAAATTTATGTTGTTTAGAATCACAAAGAAATGTTCTCAAAACAAACAAAAAAAAGTTCAAGGTGAGTAAAGTGTTAGCACAGCTGGATATAGATGTGTTGATAAGAGAAATTATGGGTGCAATTAAAGGTCTGGTCTTGGAAAAGAAAAATAATGGTATTAACTACAAAGAGCCTTCCTGTGATATCCAATGAGATAAAGTCTTCAGAGGTGTAGGATGGGATGTTTTCCCTCTCTCTGTTTTCATGGGTGGCTAGCAACCTCAGTAAGCAGTTTTGCCTCAAATAAAGTAAAATGTGGCAGTTCAAATCAAAACACATATTCTCCAAAAAAAATCATGTATTTAAAGAAAAGGGTGGGTGCCAGGGGCAGGGGTGAATATGTTTAGCACTAGAATTAAACATTTTGTTCTCTCCCACCATAAAAAATGTGAATTACCTCTTTGGCAGCTCTTTGAAGAGATCTTTGTGAAGTTATGTATATTCATCGAGGAAGACAGAAAGTAACACAAAAGCCCTGAAGGCATGTGAAGGCTTCAGTGTGAAGCACCGAATTTTTCTCTTTGTTGCTCTATATACATTTTGCATTCAGTGTAGTATTCATCAGTTTCACTGAATGCTAGCCATTGTCTACCTATATTTATCCAAAAGGAGTGACTTTAAAGACTTTGTAATTATGAAAAGGCAATGAGCAAAGCTATCTTTCTCCCTTCTTATTGCCTTAGAATGGTAGGCATAACACACTAGACAAAAGCAAGGTATAATAGGGCTTCTTATTGGCAGTCAGAAAGCACAAGTATATGTAGAAGGAGATTATACTCTGCTGGCATTTTTCCTTCTCTTGATTCCTCCTGTCCTTTCATGCAAAAAGTTTTGTGTGAACAGAACCCTTTGAAAATAGGCAGGTGCAGAACAAGAGTGAAAAATTTGAAGTTGTGAGCTAGACAAACTGAGATTTCCAAGTATGAAATTTTGACAAAAAATAATTCAAAGTGACTTACTCTGTCATGTTTAAAACAATTAATCAGAAGTCTGAAACTCTAAACTCTCTGATATTTTGTTGCATTAAAGAACTAATAATACTATGTATATATATTTTTGCTCTATTGAAATATTTATCATCTGGGAAACTTGCATAATATTGAAAGAGATAGATTACAATGTGTAGACCAATCAGCTGTTAAAAAATTAAGAATAAGTTTTCCCAGTGCTATTGCACTAAGTGATACTTGCCTGCTTAGTTAAGTATTCAATTTTGAAAACTCAGGATAGATTTTGTACATGTACAGCCTTCATTTTCTTGTTGAGATAAGAACAGACTTTGTGAGGATTTTATTACCAAGTACCTCTTCTCAGTTTGTATAATCAAAGGTATTATTACACTGCTTATAAAAATGTGACTCACAGAAAGCAGATTGAGGTCTGGTTTGTAATTGTGAGCTTTATACTTCATCACTGGACTTAATACTGTCCTGAAATGTGATTAAGGTTGAGGTCAACACCCGTTATATGCATTATTTATTTTTACATTACATGATAACTCTTATGTTTAAAGGTATGGAGAATGAGAACACACTTCATCTGTATGTAGTTTTATCCCCATTAACTCTACCCTTTTAAAATTCTTAATTCTGTCTTCTCAGCTTGATGTGGAGATGGTCAAATGAAGGAAGATACGTTTGGGAGAACCTGCTTTTATTTTTCATCAGGATCATAAGGGCAGCGTCATATGTTTTAAGGGATTGCTGGCGAGATGTGAGATTAGGAACTCAATTTTCATTACTTGTGATTTGGGCATTATTTTGAACTCCCCAGAGATGAAGGGTTGGGTGATTGGACAGGTAAGTAATGTGAAAAGTTGAATGACTTGGAACTGCTGAAGGGAAAATTTGTCTCCTCATTTTTATACCAACTCTTTGAGAAAGTGAAGATGTCTTTGGTTTACTGGAGGGAGATTTTAAGAATCAGGTACTGACTCAGAGGCAGAGGCCTGGAAAGAGGAATGAAGGTTCAGTTAGGTCTAAATGAAGAGAACTACCGTTTACCTTAGCCCAGTTTATCCTTTTCGCTGCTCATCAAGATGCCAACCAGAGACACTTGAGAAACAGAGAAAGATAGGAAATGGCTGGATACCCCAGAGCATCTCCTGCAAATTTTCTCCTTTACAGTTTTTTCTCCTTTTAATTTTCACTGGGCTTCCCCCAGCCATATCTGTCCCAGGCAGCATACTTTATCCTCAAGGCACCAAGGGATAGTTAGAGAGTAAATATGGGGCACCTTAAGGACTTGAATCATAATCATATTTGTGCAATAGTGTTAAAATCAGTGACTGGACATAAAGTTTGTAATTACATGGAAGTATCTATTTCATAAGCTGTTCAGTTAAATTTCATCTTGTATTTTCCTGTAGCTAACATGAAAAAACCCCACTTAATCATGTAGACTGTGTTCTTTAAAAATAATAGTAATCTCATTTTATACTGGTCATTTGCATTTCACTGGAATGAACAGGTGAGACAGAAACCTTAAGAACATTATCCAGTTTCTCTGCTGTAGAGACTCAAATCGGTCTTTAGACAACCAGAAACTTGGCACGAAGTGGAAAAATAGAGCTATTAAAGGTATTTTCATTGCAATGAGAAAAAAACCCCCCATATTTCAAACAGGATTTATATTCCCTGCTGCTTCTCCCCCTCCAATGTACAACACAAGTCTCTTCTATTTCCAGGGATAGGCAACATTCCTATAAAGGTTTTGGCTCTGATTCACAACCTCTTCTAGGGTTGTCCTGAGCCTGCCTGAACTCTGAAAAATAAAAAGTTTTATTTTTCCAGTCTACATGCAAGGCCCATTCTGTAAGAAATATCTGTTCAGCTGTAAATTGTTTTGAAAGTGTGCAGTAGGCTTGTCTCTTCCTACAGTCGTGCTTCATCACTTTACAGCTGGAGCTGTGGTTGCCCTTCAAGAACCAGACACTCTCTGCCTCTTTTGCCCAGAAAACTACCTGATCCAGAGGGCAACAGAACCAGCCAAGGAAAACAAACAAATCTTCTACTTAGCCATGCTCTTAAAAAGTCATGATACACAATGCTTCCAACATGATCTTAGAGCACCAGGTCAAAAGCTTAACCCCTCTGTCAACAAATTACATTGAAAATACCCCTATCTTTATGCCACAAGTCACCATTTTGCATCTGAAATCTCAGGTTAAGAGTACCACTGAGTTTGCACCCTGATCAGCTCCAACAGATAACTCATTTGTAAAACAAAGGAAAAACTTGCTCAGTAGAGCTCTTTATATTGAATTTAATCCATCCCCAAAACCAGCTATGTAGGTCTCTATAAATACAAACACTGAAACAAAGTCCTAACTTTATCTTTCAGCTGTTTCCCACTGAAGGCACCACAATTAGCAACGTGTACAAGGAATTTGTCAATCTGGAGTCCAGATACTACATATACAGGTTTCTGTGGTAGAACCTAAAATCTTGCTGGAGAATTTTCCTGTGGGAATTTTTACTTATGCCTCTCAGTCCACTTCTCCCAGCAGCTGTTCACTAACCTCAGCTAAAGCATAACCCTCTTTTCTTGCAAGGGCCAGGTCAAGACAGGAAAAGTGAAGTTATCAGTTGTCATCTGGAACAGAGTCCTCCTTTGGAACTTCTTTGCAACTTCCTTCTGCAGATGATCACCCTCTGCTTTCACATCTTTTCCTTAGATGGTCCAGCAACCATGCAAGAAGAATTGTCATAAAACCATATGCATTGGGGATAAACTTAGAATTATTGCTAGTGAGCAATACTTACCAATAAAGTCACTAAATGAAGGCATGTGATCCCTTATTTTCTGATGCATAATTCTTTGTTTCCTCAGACATGAGTATATTATTTATATTCTAAGGGAAAAAGGCTATGTATGTATCTTTGTGCCAACCTGGAGAAACATAGTTTTTTCAAGTTTGTACTGTCAAGTAGAATTCAGAGGTAAAGGATTAAAAATCTTCTCAATAATTATTTGGTGTATGGGTAGTTTACTGGCCTCTTGGTTTGTCCTGATGCTGTTTCCTTTCTGTTTTCTTATATTTTTCACCCCTCATATGTGTCACTTTTGCTCCACCTCTCTCCAACTACCAGGATTCTTAGTCTGATCTTCTAAGGGAATGAGCAGACTCAGCTGCACATTTGTCCTCTTCTCTACCAAGCAATCTGTGAAACCAGTGACAAAATTAAATTCCATTTCACAACTGAGAAAAGACCTTGGAGCATTTTCTAAGTTCTCTGCAAATAAGGTCCAAGAAAAGAAGAGAGGCTCTGAGAAGCCAGCTGAAAAAGATGCATCCTTTGTTTGACACCTGGCAATCTACACAGAGGGCAGACCAGGTTTCTCTAGCTTTGCTGTGTACAGAGGAGCCATGTGTTCCTTCAGCTTGGTATAGGCTATGTTACTGCTTGATTTTGGGCTGTGTCATGTTTCAAATGATGAAATGGTGATAGGAGACAGGTCTCCACATCTCTGAAAGTGTACATAAGGTCTTCATTGAGGGCGTGTGTCTGTTTCCCAAGTGCAAGATGCTTAAATTAAAGTTTGATGCATCCTCTGTCATGACTACAGAGAAGAAACATCAAAACCACTCAGTACAAATCCCAGAGAAAAACTGGAAGGATGTGCATTATTAAAGGCAGTGATCTGCAGCCCTGAGACTTCAGGGACCAGACTGGTTCTGTATACTAACCAACAGATCTATCAAGCAGTCTTAAAAGGAAAAATTCTAAAAAAATTAAAAATAAATAAATTTTTTAAAAAGTTATTTGGGGACATCAATACAATATAGTACCACCTCAATATATTAAGGATGTGGGGAAATTCTCATACCAGGGTTATCACAAAACATACTGTGACAGGGTATCTCTCCTCCTTTGAGTCTTTCCTACAGGTATGTCTATGGGGAGAAAAAGAGAAGGGCTTCTCAGGGGATCTGCCTTCTTTTCTTCCTCCCTGGGGTTCTGCAGAGTACAAAACCAGGATCACACACTGCAAGAATGCTGAAGAACCTCAGGTATCTGTTGCTCCTCCCTTCAGGCTAGTGGTGAGAGGTCCTGCTTGTCAAATGTTGAATTGTTACTCAAAGGCAACAAAACAGCTGGCACACTCAACCTGGCCCAACTTACAGCTTGGACCAGTTGCATATGAATTAAGACTGAATTCTATCCTTGCCTGAGATTTTTTACCCTTTTGTGATATGTGCTTGCTTGTATTGTGTTTTCATTTATTTTCTTCCTCTTTAAACATTCCCCAGGGTTGGGGTGAGAAAGCATTCTGTACTGCTAATATTACTACTGCTATTCCAGCTTCATCACAGAGGTGTAGAAGCAGCTGTGCAAGCCTACAGCGTGTTCTTGTCAGTTTTGCTTTATCATAATACATGGTCTTTCCAAAAAGTCCAGGATAGAAGATGTTAGATATTTTGAGCAAATATAGTGTAATGATGAGTACAAAGAGATACAGATGTGAGGAAAAGTCTACCTCATGGGTATACAAGCCAAGAAGGATTATTCTCTGGATGTAAAAGGACTTAATGGCACAATGCCAAATATTTGGCTTACTCTATATTCAGCAATGAGGTTTTCACTTGTTAAGACACTCATGGAAAACAAAATGCATCTTTTAAGAACATTAAGAAAGGCTTAAGTAAGAGTCATAACTGGAGAATGCACATGATACAATAGTGTTTTCAAATTAGAAAGACATGGTCAGATCTAAAATACACTGCTGCTAAGGAGAGATTTAAGAATACTGCCATTCCAAACATCTAAATTTTCCAAACACCCAAACATCTAAAGGAGCCACAGTGAAGCAAGCCGCTCTGTGATATGCGACTGGGGAGGTGCTTTTCCCCTTTTCATGGCAAATTGGTGAGTTGAAACTGAGAGAAGTTCCATCTGAAATTTTTGGTAAGGACAGTCACAGCTTATGAAAGCCTATGTCGGGAGAAGGGCTTAACATTGTGTGCTTAAACATGTATCAGGAGTTAACTGTGACTGTTCCAGCCTTTGTTCCACCAGCTCCATTCAGCTACTCTAGGGAGTGGTTTTGTGCTTGTATAATTCTTCATCTCGTTTAGAGTAGAGCACAAGCTGTTGAAGTGTAATGTCGAATTTGCACTTTCTTATGTATTTATATATGCAAGGCAGATTCATTATGCAGATGCTCTAAACTTTAAAACAGGTAATGGATTTATCAGCATTTTATTAAAGGAAGACAAAATGAGAGGAGGAGGTTTTTGGATTTTTTTTAAGTATCTCACCTCCACCTTTATTTCAAAAATCCATTACCTGTCCTCTGACTTTTCTGTGAGTGTTCTTTCCTGAGTTACCTATTATTTCAACTGCTGCCTTTTGTCTGAAGAAGGATTACAATAGCTCCATTAGCACTTACTTCTTAATGGGAGGTCTGGGTGAGAAGTGGTGTTAAAGCAAGGACATACTGGAGGGGTTGTATTTACTGAACAAAGACTACTACCCATGGTTCAGGATACTGCTCTGATCCACACTGTTTGTTCTCACCACCCTGCAGCACTTCCAGGCACTTCAGTAATTTCACTGCTGGCGAACACTGTAAGAAGGATCAGAGTAGGTCCTGGTGTCTTTGAAGAGCTGGGCTTCAAAATGCTCTGTGCAAAGTGAGACCTGTCTGGAGTGTGTAGCTACATTATCACATCACTGCAAAATCTCTGTGTTTCTCCAATAAAGCCACTGGGGATGGTTTGTCCTCAGTTTTACTGTGGATGTGGCAGAGCTGCAGTGGTCTGGAGTCACAGAATCTGTGCCTCAGCAGAGCCCCTGTGCGTTACCAGTCTGGACAGCCACCTTTGGCCACCACTGGTAGGGGGCTGGGGGCTGGGGGCTGGTGGTTGCTTTCCATCCCTTAGGGTACAGGAGTTGAGACACTGACAAGTTCTAATCCTGGGGGGGAAGGCATCTTCTTACTCTATACTCAGTTTGCATGACATCCAAAGTAATCACCACAAAAAATCTACTTGACACCAGTTTAGGTGGAGAATGGAAATTTCTGTATCAGTCCAGATCACAGACACTTAATAAGATTAAAGTGAGTTTATCACTGGAGGAGATGGAAAGATTGTCTTAGGAATCTGACGGTTTTTTAAAAATAATGGCTATTAGCATGGTCTGGAAGTGGTCGGGCTGAAAGTGCTGAGATATCCACTCCTCTGGAGACAATTTGGAGAGAGTGTAAAAGAAAGTGTTCCAATTTCAAAGGCATCTCTGTAAAGTTATTTGTAGGCCTTTCGACTGCTTTGAGCACAGAAATAGAACTTTGTTTCTGAGTGGAAACCATAGAGACATTTAATTACACTACAAAAAATATACACAATAAACAAGTCTATTTTATTTTATTTTATTTTTTTCAACCAAATATACTAGAGAGCCCTGGAGGGAAAATATATTTTAGCACTTTACAGTTACAATTGCAATTTATGTTAGTCTAGTGTCTTTCATACGAGAAGTACCATATCATAAAACACTTTACAGTCTGTTTATCAATACAATAAACTGAGAATATTGCTCAATTTACTTTATTAGAACTTGCTGAGAGATACAAAAATAAAACCAGCTTGGATTGCAAGCATTTTTTTTATTTTTTTTTAAAGAAAGCGAAGCATTGGGAAGGGTAAACAGCTAGATACAGCCTTAGTACTGAAAGAGTGTAAAAAAAGCTTCAGGTAATAAGAAAGGGTTGATGCAAGGACAGATTTCTCATCAAAGTCATCCAAGAAATGGCTGGACTGCAAAACACATCAAGAAATTTTAGTGAAGCTTAAACTCAAATTAAACCATTATGATACCACTATTTTTGCTTGCTTGAATTGTGTGTTATTGTGCAAGCTGCTTTTATGGCCAGCATTTGCTGGAATCTGTTTCATTAAATATTTTTGTGGTACTGCAGGATCTTGTGGCAATGCTTTGACAGAGGTATTCATACGAAAATTTATGACACCAGCAGAAAACAACAAAACAGTTGGGATAGGCAAAAGTTTCTTTACTTCTATACATTCAGAATCAGTCACAAATAGACCATGGGCAGTAACCACTTTGGCACCAGAACTTAATAAGATATAGACATGATTTTCTTGTGCTTTAAAACATTTTAAGTGCTGTGAGTACGAGTGTTTAACCTGCCTCAGAAACTGCTGCCAGGTGTTTTACAGGCTGCTCACCCACTGCAGGGGGGTCACAAACATCACCCGTGCCCACGCACAGATTTTGCTGTGTGGGGCTGCTGTGCCCCTGCAAATACTTTGAATGAGCATCTGACAGGCACATTGTCCTAGTCTGAGATTATAAACACAGACGTGCTTGTTGCATCAGCAGGTTATTGAATACTGCTCTGCAATAATATCATTGACAGCTGGAGTTAAAGCTGTTCTGAGAGCCTTAAGTGGGCACTTCTATATGGGAATAGGGGTTTTTTTTGTTTGGTTTTTCTTTTCTGTGGTTTTTGGTTTTTGTTTTTTTGTTTTTGGGTTGGTTTTGTTTTTTCTTTTTGGTTTGGTTTGATTTTTTCTTTTTTTTTTTTTTGAGCTTAACCTCATTTTCTAAGGTCCCATTTTGAGATGATTGAATTTTTCCTTGACTTGCTCACTATTAATATTTGAAGAAATATTTTCAAATTTTCTCCTATCTTAGTTCAGTTTGTAAGTTTTCAGTCTGTCTTACTATAAAAATAATTATAGGTATTGTTGCTTTGGAATTTTTTATCATAAATTTCAAACAAGCCAAAATTTCATGCTGTGTCAATTTATTATAAATTATAATGCTTCATCTTTTTACGTGATTTTTTGGTGTGTCTCTACAATGTTGTTTTGCCTTGCTTTGCAAACAATTGTTACCATCAAAAACACTGGCATCTCAACACTGTGCTTGATATTTTTATGTGTATATATAACATTATACCCTATCATTAAGTCAGGAAAGACAAATCATAACTGAATGATATTTGTTGACAAGCTTAGATTCAGAAAGGCAAATATCTGTGCAATAACTGGATATTAGAACAAATAAGCTAATTATGCACTGAAAAAATTCAGTTCAGGTGATGCATTGCTGCTAATTTCAGCACAACAAGAAGGGTATTCTATTTCAGTTGCCATCTGAGACTTTTCATGAATGCCAGCATAAACCCAAAAGGGAGAAATGCAAAACCCATCACATATTTGGAATGCAAACATATATTTTATCCAGTATGAGATTGCCAGGTGCAACAAGGTCACTTCTGGAAACGGGAAAACTCACATTTTGGAACACAAGGTCATTGTTTTTCTAATTGCTTTGGACACGCCTGCATTATTTAGTATTTATGTGTTCAGTAAGAACACCCTTTCACAGTAACTTCCAGACAAGATGACATCAGTGCAACGCTGCAAGAACTAGAAGACCGTGTGAGCTCTATTTGTGTTTCTGTCAACATTTAATTGAATTGTCTGTGAGGTATTGCTAGTCCTGGAGCAATTACTATCAAGAGCAGAACTATTACTTTAAATCTTCCATACCTCTTTCCTTCTTTAGAAACCACTTTTTGTATATCTTGTAACTTCATTTGCTTCCTAGATGTAATCATATACGTGGTAACATGCAAAATCAGGTTACAAGCTGTGGTCAAATAAGCAAACCTATATTTTTTTCTAGTCTTAATATTTATCATGTGATCTTTAAATTCCACAGCTTCTGATTTGTAATTTTTAGAGTTAAGTTGATAAAAAGAAATCCATGTTTGACAGCACTTTGTGGAAAAAGGAGTTTGGTCACTGTTCATGCCAGAATGAAAGGTCACAAACATAATTTTTCAATGAATTGACTACAGACCTATAGACTCCATTAGACAGAAGACCTGTACTATCCTACTGAATTTCAATTATGGCCTGGCTAAGGAAAAAGGAAAGTAGGACTTCTGCCTTCATACTTCTAAGTGGCTCTAAATTGCAGTCCTCCACCTTCTTTTTGTTTGCATACTCAAAGTTCAAATTAGTGGCATCCTATACTCTAATTTTAATTTTAGCACATATGAAGGACATAACTGTGTTTGGCCCTCTAAGAAAAAGTTGTTTCATTTGGCATTATCTTTGTATTCCTAAAAATGGTGGTGGAATAAAATATTAGACGAAGAGTGGAAAGGAATAAATAAGATACTCAAAGAAAATAGCGACAAAAGAAGTAAAAAATCAATCAAGCTTTAAATGCTGATAAAGAAAAGAAGTTTAATGTACCATCAAAGAAAAACAGTTGTGCTGTTAAAGAAAAGACCATCAAAGAAATAAATGAGAGATTAATCCACAGGAAGAAAGAAACCATCTTAGCAAGGTGGGAAAGCCTAGAACAAAAGGTAAGGGATGAGAAGTGGTTTTGTCTTGTTCAAATGTAAGTGTGCATGTAGCATTTGGGAATAACAACATTTTGCTTTGAAATTTGCATTAAAATGAAATCTTAATCACAATAGAAGGAAAATGAAAACACGTGTGGTGGGTGAAAGAAAAAAGGACCTCAATCACACCAACGAAAATGAAAACATCAATGACAAATGAAGAGGAAAAACAGGGATTCAGGGTAGGATACTAATGAAGATGGAGTGCAGTGGTGTGAGTGGACAGAGAGAAACTGTAGAAATGTGTTATGTGCTACTCACATCTACCCCATGGAAAATCAGAAGGCACAGATCAGAAGGATTAGAGATTAGAGGTTAGTGGATGAGCTAGCAAGGGGAAAAGAGTAAAATGTATGTCACTAGAAAATCAGCAGGGTAGGAAATGAAACACTTCATGGCTATGGGAGGTGGTTTGGCTGTGGAAAATATAGAATTACTTCTACTGCATGTCTGACCAAGATAACATTTAGATGTCTATTTTAACATGAAACAAAATTAACTAGTATATGTAAAGAAATACATTTAATTATATTGATAAAAATACTTCTCTGGGGCTTTCAAACTTGCTTATATTTAAACCTTTTTGACCTTCAACAATTTAATGCCTCCTAAGAAGCAGTTTGAAAGCCCTCCTATGCACCAAAGCATTCTCATCAATCTGACACTGAGCAGCTACCTACCCCACTTCCCCACTGCAGGCAAGGCTTTGGATTTGTACATAACCTTCAAGTTGGGCTCTGAAGATAGGAGGATTCAGACTTTCCCAGAAAAATCCTTCTGAAGGACATCTAGAGTGATTTTTTTGTTTGTTTGTTTGTTTGTTTGTTTGGTTGGTTGGTTGGTTGGTTGGTTGGTTGGTTGGTTGGTTGGGTTAGTTGGTCGGTCAGGTGTTTTTTGGTCCCAGACACTTAATGCATCTGAATGAACTTGCACCTCTTTGAGGTGCATGTCATGGAGTAAACTCTAGGAGAATGCTTATGCAGTTTACTCTACATACAGTTTCTGTTCTGTTGAGAGATTTAATACTGATCCATGTCCACCATAAGAATCCACATAAGAATGTACTCTAATGTGAAGGAAAAATAAAGTAAGGCAGGGCAGCAGGGTCATAGGATAATTTGAGTGGGAAGGAACTGCTGGAGGTTGCCCTGCCCAGAGAAGGGGCAAATTAGATCATGGCCACCTTAAGATGTGTGAAACGTCTTTGAGACTAGAATTTTCACAAGCTCACAGGTCTTAAAAGACCCTCATTCTGACTGCCCCCCGTCTAATTGAAATTGCCTTCTTTGCAACTTGTAACTGTTACTTCCCATACTAGAAATGCTTTGAAAAGAATCTGGCTCTGCCTTCTCTATATGCATCTGCTAAGGAGTTGAAATAAATAGTATATGATTTTGCCATTTCTTCTCAGAACTAAAGAAACCCACTTTTCTCAGCCTTTGTGCATCATGTACTCCTCACTCGTTCTAAGGGATCCTTGTATTAATAAAATATATTAATGCTAAAATGCAAATAGTTATTAAAAAAAAGAAATTAACTTAAAAAAGAAATCAGAAAAGTTTGGGTTGTGGGGTTTATTTTTGTTTGTTTGTTTTAATGTGACATGTTTACAACACATAATATATGCTACCAGACAGTATTAAGAAGAGTGAAAAGATAGGATCCCACAAGCAACTTATGTTTAGATAAAAAAATAGTCTATTGCTTTAGGTAAGATAAAAATGTACAAGTGTACCTTCATTCTCTGGGGCATAAACCAACCTTTAATTCAATTGGTTAAGGAATAAACCCTTGTTAAATCCATATTTTGTCAGTATATAATTTACTCATATACTGTGCTGAAGGGTCAGACATAGGCTAGTGGATTAAATAGTTTGAATGTCTGATTATAGCATGCCCTTGTAAAAAAAGTACAAGAAATCAGTCTTAGCCACCTCTGTTTGCCTCAGCTTTCAATACCTGCAGTGATTCATAAGCCTCTGTGATAAAATAACATACTTTTGTGTCTGGTCTGGTCCCCCCACCTCCCAAAAGAACCCAAAAGAGCATCCATCTAAAATATGTGCATCTAAACCCCCTCAGAGACAAAACAGAATTTATGGTGGGCTGTAAGTCAGCATTCACCTACATTACAGCTGTAAGAGACTTTGTTGACTTGGCTTCATGTTACCATGACATTCAACAGAGAGGGACAGACCTGCTTTTTTTTTTTTTTTTTTTTTTTGGAATTTGAACAGTACTCACGGGAAGCNTGGGCTGTAAGTCAGCATTCACCTACATTACAGCTGTAAGAGACTTTGTTGACTTGGCTTCATGTTACCATGACATTCAACAGAGAGGGACAGACCTGCTTTTTTTTTTTTTTTTTTCTGTGAAATATGAACAGTACTACAGGGAAGCTGGATTTGTACAACACCCACAATTTGATATGTAAAACATTGCTTCATAAATTCATGTAATGGTTTGGGTAGGGAGGGACCTTAAAATTCTGGCATATAGAAGGTCCCATCTGCCTTGGGCTGAGACACCTTCCACTAGACCAGGTGATCAGAGCCCTGTCTAACCTTGAAGTGGACAATTCCAGGGATGGGGCATCCACAACTGGCCTGCCCAATCTCAGTCAGCTGAGCCAGTGCCCCACCACATTCACAGTAAAGAATTGTCTCATAATACCCAATCTAAACTTATCCTCTTTCAGTTTGAAGCCATTACCCCTGGTATTATCACTATGTGCCCTTGCAGTTCTTTCTTTTTCCTCTTGTTGATTTACATATTTGGATGTTTCTCAGAATATCCTTTAACTGCTCAGCAAAAGGGAGCCTAATAAAACTCTGAAAGTACATATTATCAAGTTTTGTAAAAGGTCAAAGTGTTTTTAAGCTTGGGTAGAAAGTTTCAGGTTAAGAAAAATAATTTAATGTTTGTTGTGTGGGTCACTGACTGAAGTAAGGGGACTGTGCTCTCCAGAACTTCATTATTTATTCTGGCTCTGACTCTCTCCAGTTCATCAGAAAGTCACCTCATCCAGTGAGGTGGTTTCAGTAACCCCATAGACTTATGTGTTGTTGTTGGCTTCCCTTCCATGAGTTCACCTACTGAAGTGTAGGACTATTGGGACATGCTGTAAATTGTACTCTTTGGAAAGCAGAACAAAGGTCTGGGAAACCCTGAAAGCTCATGGAGATGATGATCATTTGGGGAGTTTTCTTCATCCCTCAGAATAGAGGGAGAGTGATAGTGTAAGGAGCAAGCTAGGAGGGCAAGTAAAGTAAGATGAGGCCAAGGGGCAGAAATTGAACTTCAGAAATACAAAGGCTGTTGTATTCTTGTCTGTTTCCAGTCTAGTCTGGCTTCTGGCCTCAGATGACAGTGGGTTTCAGACAATAACTGGGGTTCTTGTATTTTCTGTACCCTCTCAGCACTAGCACTGATATGGCTCCCTGATGAAGTACAGAGGCTCCAATATTTCCTTCAGTCTTGGCTTCAGCAGTGCATATTAATTTACACTCCTGTTTTGTCTGCATAAGAGATAAAGAGAAACATTTAATACCTGACTTTCTTCAAACTGTTTGGCCTATGTCAATTTTCCCCTATTTTTTTCTTTTTTTTCAGTGCTAGGTACTAAGGGACAAGCTTGCCTTGCAAGCTGAAGAATGTGTGGTTATAAAGTAAAATAGATTATAAATGTCAGAGCTTGCTTCCTTTAAAACTATACTAGAAGGAAGCTACTTTGTCTAGGAGGAGAATGGTTGGAGTGGAAGGACTGTGGCCCGGGTCAGCTTTTTATTTTTCTGATTGCAAAAGGATGTGATATAATTCGGGTCTAGCTCCATCATTATTTTCTTTTCACCTCCATCTCTAACCCGAAGACACGCTAGATAGAGGAAAGGTAAGTTCAGCCTTCCTGCCCTGCAAGCATTGAGACCCTCTTAGCAGGCTGAGAGCAACCATGCAAATGGATTTTTTTTTCCCTTGTTATTAGGCTGAGACCACCAGCTCTCATAAACAAAAGAAAACCAGTGATTCCTTTTTCGCCCTTTTTTTTCTTTTTTTTTCTTTTTCTTTTTATTTTTTTTTTTTTCTTTCTTTATTGAAAAGAAAGATGTGGCTCACAGTTTGGACTAGCAGGAGTCCCTCCTACTCTCCTCCTGGATCATGCAAAACCTTTATTTGTTTTTAAACCTGTGTGACTGCTTCTAATAGGAGGGTATTAGGTAATCAGCAGGTGAGGTGGTACTACACGAGAAGTAAAGCTGACTGGGGGAGCATGAAGTGGCTGATGTCAGACTGATAAAAGACCACTGAAGAATATCTGTGTTTGCTGTGCATCTGTGGGCACAATCCTTTGTCCCCTTGACTCAGGAAGAAAACAACTTCGCACTGCACTCACTCTCTGGGAAATGGACATTCCCACTTCAGAAACCAAAACCCAACAACATTTTGCATTTTTATATGAAACAGCTATTTGAACTAGGGTAGGTATATCTGCCCACTCTGGCAAGGAAGTGATATTTATGTGTTGGCATCTCAAATGTATGACAGCTCACTGGCAAAAGGTGTGAAGGAAGCAGAAGCTGATCAAAGATCAAACTGTACCCAGACATGTTTTGGATCGATGCTACAGCTCTCCACTCATACAGAGAAAAGG
The DNA here is from genome assembly GCA_013396955.1 of Regulus satrapa. Lineage (NCBI taxonomy): Eukaryota > Metazoa > Chordata > Aves > Passeriformes > Regulidae > Regulus > Regulus satrapa. The sequence goes on along the minus strand of VWZN01015687.1, from coordinate 247,069 downwards.
CAGGATAGAAAACCAATGAATATTTAAATCCCTGTAGGTTGAGGGCTTTCTAGTGAGTGCCTGCAACCTCTTCAGGCTACTTTCAAGGATGATGCTTGAATTGTGCTCATGTGACCTTAGGAGTCATCTGGTATAAAGTAGGGAAAAGGATTTAATTACAGAGAACAGATAATCTTTGTTCTAATGCCTTTAATGCTATCACTTTCTCTGCAGCTGCTTTATACATAATAACAGCTTAGCTTTCATTACAGATATATATATTTTTAAAAGGCAGTATCCTCCTGTCACCACATAAGCAGCACTGCTTTCATTAATTTACAGTCATAATTTCTCTCTGGCTATATGGTATTGCATTGCATTCTATGTCATTCCATATAATAGTCTTCTAAGAATATATATTTTGCCTTTATTATTGAGATTACTTCAGTCGGCAAGTGCCTGTGGAAAAAAATTGCAAATGATGCATGCAGAAAGTTGGCAATAAGCTGTGTTTCTTCTGTTGATGTCCTATACTGACCCTTAGGAATGAGACTTAATATGAAGTATAATCTGAGCTGTCTTTTGGAAAGGTGGAACTTCTGAAGGGAAAAAGTTGGCAATAGTATTTCCTTCAGAGAGCAGAAATCATTCAATGACTCACTCTCCCACAGTGTTAATTGTGCTTGACACAAAGGACTGGTGCCTCAGTGTACTTATGATGGACAACAGAACATTTTTCCATCTTGGATACAGGGTTAGTTTAGTTTCCACTGACACCAGCTGGTGATTGCATCAGAGTGTCAGCTTTGCTTTAAAAGGGTTTGTGACTGAGGGACAAACCTGTTCTTAAAAATGATAATGATTTGTGATAGCATTTCTATACCTGAAAAAGTTCAAGGATAGACATTATGAAAATATTATTATGTTGGTGGTAAACCCCATTTTGGTTGAAACAGTTTAGAGGTGAAGCTGTATCAACACTGATGATGTTGCCAGGCTCTCCCTTTCACACTACAGGACTGGCTTTAGTGAGTTTTTCCCAGCACTTAGAGGTGCGTGAAGGGCTGAGTGCTGAAGGCAGAGTTATCTTTGCTGCTCAGCAGGAACACCCTTCAGCCAGGGATGATGTACATAATGTGTGTGGGTTGTCCAGGGTACACCTCTGTGTGGATAAACAGAGGAATTTAATCTCCCCACCTGTCACTAGTCTTTATTGGAAGCTGAACCTGCTTTGAGTAAAGTCAGATGCAACCTCTGCATAGCAGAAGCAGGGAATCAACAGGTTGTGTTTGGATATCCACCTATGGAGGAGTGAGGTGCAGAGTCTCATTTTGGGCCTGGTTGTCCTGTTATGTTCTCTTTTGGCATGAATTCTTCAGAATTTCTAGTAAATAGTACCTGCTGCTACCAGGCTCAGAGATAAATCAACAGCTGGAGTATAAATGAGGATTTTTTTTTTTTTTTAAGAGTTTACTTTGAATTCTTAACATAATGGCATAAACTTCTAGTCCATTGTAATTCAGAAAGCCTTCTACTTGCATCAAATCTGCTGCTGGGACAGCACCACCGAAGGGCTTGTGCAAATGTCTCCCTATCACTCCAGTGCTACTTCATAGGCAGTACAGAGCAAGCCCTGAAGGATAACTCACATAATGAGTTCTCCCCCACTGCAGAGGAGAAAAGTGATCCCCAGATGGCACACCAGAGGAGCAGGAGGTTAATTTTATTTGAAATTCTTTTAACTAAGAATTTGGTCTCAATAGGTGAATGAATTGAACCACCAGAGCAGATGGGTTGATGCTCTAAATCCCATGCCACAAGGCTTGAACTCTTTTTCAAGAAACAAAGATGAAACAACAGCTCTTACCTGGTTTTGAGCAATTTTTCCCTCATTAGGGTGTAATGCAATGCTTTGGAAGGTGCTTATAGACCTTTGGCACCTTGGGTATTACAACATGGGCATATGCAATATTAGAAAGAAAAGATTAATTTAGGATAAACCTTTGAACTTAGCTTTTCATCTGTGTCTCAGAAGAAACACAGTAAAGATCAGCAAAGCACAGCAAAGATCAACAAAGTCTTACATATATCTCCTCATTTCCTAACCCATGAAGATCAATAACAAAAACATTTAGCTTCTTAGACCCTGAGTATAGATGATCAGTATCCTTTCCTTCTCTTTTCATCCCCATGAGATCATATCTCTTAATTTTTTTTTTTTTTTTTTCCTTTTGACAGGGTGTTATGCATTATTCCTGATAATAGCTCCAGGCAAATGTAGCAGTCACACAAAGTGAAAGGCTCTGAGAGGGGGTTGGTTGTCTTATAACTTGGCAATATGATGTGAAAATGGTGGCAAAGTGTCAAGTTCTCTGATAATCACTCTATAAAAATAGGTTTGTTTGAAACAGGTGTCTTGAGTTTCATCAGGTTAATCAAGTGAGAAATGGGTAAGTTGGACAGGTTTTAGTGTTGTGGGAATTTTATTGCTCAAGCAAGTAATTAAATTGTTCACACAGAAATCACCTCACAATGAAAATACATTTATGACAGGATGGTCTTGTTCATCTTGATAAGCCAGGCCCCCAGCTCTTCATCAGACTGTGTGTGCACATAGGTTCAGTGTGAGTAATCATATCATATGGAAGTTATACAATCAGAGTTTGCATGTGCAATTTTTCAATAACACCAAAATATAATTCATGCCAAATATTTATATTACCAAATAGTAAGGAAAGTGGGTTTAAAGCTGCTTCTAGAAGGAAACAACACATTTTTAAAAAGTTGCATGCTCCTTAGGGATTCAAAAGTTCAGAAAAGTGGCAATCCATATACCAGTGGTTACAGCTGAATAGTATATTTAAACATTAACAGTGGGATTCAAATTTTTTAAACTAATAATATTTGTGCACTTCTTTAAATGTTGACAAAAAACATCCTCAAATTGTTACTCGAACGTTTAGCTCTTTATGAAAGCACAGTTTAACAGGATCTCAAAATTAAACATAGCATTCCTTTAGGTATTTCCAGTCACACCCCTTTCTTAAATTACATTTTTGTCTGTGAGAAAGATTGAAGGATGACCCCCTGGTTATTGCGGAATTTCAGCAATCTGCAATTAACAAAAGTCTAAAACTTTCCAGAGCACTTGTCCTGAGCATTGAGTCATCCTTGCACTGATAAAATCTCAGGCTATTCCTTCATTTATTTGTATCTTCATTTATCTGCCTGCCTCTGTAGATAAAAACAACAGAATAAAAAATTTTTTAAAAAAAATTACATAATGCTGAATGTTTCCTTGGAGGGACAAATCACCTCTGGGCAAAGTGTAACCATGGAAAATTCCAGATAGCACAGGATGTTTTCCTTTCCTTTGGAAAATGCCAGCATTTCAAAAGGACCACAGTAAAGGACAGACAGACTCCAGCCACAGTAAGCACTTAGGGAAAGCTTTATTTTGGACACTGCTGAAATGCAGCTGCCACAGCAGCAGGCACAAAACCCAGGCAGGCTTGTCCTGGAGGTATCTGAGGGAGTAAAACCTCTGCCCTTTATTTGTGTGGTGGCACTCTTGAGAGTTTCATGGGACTGTTGTCCTGTCTAGGCCAGACCTGAGGAAGGATTCCTCTCAGGCTGTCCCTGGAGCCTGCGGCTGGTGGCAATATGTGGGTCCCCATCACCTGTCCCCCTGTCACGTCTCCAGAGAGTGATCCTGTGACTTCTGCATGCTGCCATGGTCGAGGACTTGCTTGGGACATTTGGGACAAGCAAGGCATAAGTGGAGAGTGTGTCATGAAAGTGATTTTCTCCTCATTTAGTCTTTTTAAGTGTCACTTATTTAGCAGAACTTAGAAGGTGAAGTAGGGAACCCCCACCTTATGTGAAACAGCTTGCTTACAAATGCTGTCTGAACTCTTTTCACAAAGTACACATTTTCTCTCTGCAGAAATGCAGCACACACCATTTTTTCCAGTGCATTTAACTTCTGTGGCATCAAAGTTTTACTTTGCGCCAGGAGGGAATGAGGTGCCCCAGTTGAAATCCCCTCATTTCCCTCTTTGAGAAGAATTGGGAGCAGCCCTCCACCCCAGGGCAGCGGGCAAGAGGAGGCCCAGGTGGGGGAGCTCTCACTGCATGGGAAGGGAGAAGGCACAATGCTCCCAGAGCTCCTGGCCCATCCTGGCCATTGTGTTCAGTTTTATTTTCACCCAGCATTGAAAGAGTGGTATATCCAAGCTTCCTTTGTGCTCCAGGTTTTGTTAGTCGGTCACTCATGGTACTCAAAGATCATCTCCCATCTTTGTTCTCAAAGTGAAGGTGTCAGGTCTCAGTTTGTTTCAAATACTGCTGCAGTGGCACTGATTTTTCAATAGAGCTCAGTTTTATCACTGGACATGTAAATGCAGGGGCACTTTCCTGTATGTCTCTTGGGTGCTCAAAAATGTGCTGTGTGGAAAGGATTGGACTGGATGCTAAACACAACCGGTTATTTTACTGAAATGCAAAAAAAGGGTCTTGTTTTCAAAAACATGCAAAATTAGGAGGGGTACAGAAAGGAAAATGTGATAAATCAGTAGCTTATTGTACATTGAGTGTGTTTGCCTACTGAACCCATTTGGGTCTTTTGAGAGGAACAAATTGGAGGGAATTCAGTAGGAAGCAGCAAATCCTGGGAGTGGAATGAAAGAACGCAGAAAAAATATTGACACAATTTAATTGTCCAATGTATAGCTAGGTAATAACTAAGGAAAAATTATGTTATAATAGACTAAAAATATTTGAAGTTTGGAAACATCCAGGAATGAGAGAAGTGTGTCCAAGCATTATTAAGAGACATGAGGACATAAAATTCAAGTGGAGATACATTTAAAATATCTCAAAAATCAGGCAACAAAAGTCAGGTTAGAGCTTTCAAAAAGAAGACTGGAATATCTTGCTAAGGAACTACTGAAAACTTGTGACTTGCGAAAGTAATTTGAACAAAATAACTCAAGAGGCCTGTGGAAACCAATCCTGCTCCTCCAAAGACTGAATGACTTAACAAGTCTTCCTACATAAAGTGTGACCTTAATTAGCTTTCTATATAACAGAAATTTCTACAGATAGGCTCTCTAAGTGAAAGTTTGCCACATGTGTCAATTCTTTGACTTTCAGAGTTGGACTGGACTCTGAAAGAAGGATACCTGGGGTAGAAAATTAGTCTTGTGTTTGCCACTCACCTGCTGTGAGACTGTAGGCATGTCACAGGCTTTCCCTTTGTGTCATGCCTCAGCCCAAGAACAGGGATGGAGCTGGGGAAGGAGCCCTGGAGACTCAGGTTTCCTGGTGAGGGAACAGTCTGGTGGCACCTGAGCCACTGGGCAATGAAGCACTGAGGGACAGTGTTCAATTTTCAGGTTACACAAAGCAAAGGTAACATCTCCCCTGTTGCCTCTGTGGGGCAAAGCAACCTGGTTTGGGAACAACACGGTAGCCAACCCTAAGCTACTCGGACCAAGTACTCGCAGACACCAATGTGGTGGACGGAAAACCGGCATTTATTCTGGTGTTACACAGTCTTATATACCCTTCGGCTTACATCATTTCTGTCTGTTCACGTCATAACTGCTATGGGGGGAGGACCCTACCTTTCTGTACATCGTGCAATCTTCCAAACGCGGGTCCCTATCTTACCACACTTCGCCTCTCTCTTTATGCTTAACTGAATGCGATTAACTTCATGAAGCGAACAAGATTAACATATTACAACCAAACTTCTGGAACTGTTATTTAGTAAGTTATGCTTAAA
>VWZN01015687.1:193498-241067 GCA_013396955.1 Regulus satrapa | reverse complement strand
CTGAGGAGCAATGCAAAACTGATACCTGTCATTATCTCTCTTTTATAGAGCCGGTGATCTTCGTCAAGCGAGAGATACATTTCTTCTTCTTTGTGATACCGGCCCTTGGGGACAATAAGAACTTGTACACAGAAATCAGCAGAGAAATTAAAATGAGCAAGATGCACACAGGGATTGATTCCAGACTGTAAGCATACCCATATCCATGGGTTAGATGGGATCACCCAGTTTTCTGACCTTTGGGGTTGTATGAATTCAGTGCAAAGAGCACTTTTTNTTTGAACACTGTGTTCTACAATGAATTGATTTGGCCCAAAGGGCCAAATAAATGGACACAGCCTCAAAGAATCAAATAATTTGTACATTCACCCAATAGTCACGATCGGCCATGACAACTACTGTCCTAAGTTTCCCCGTAGTCCAACTTATATGCTCAGGCTGCAGGACAGTCATTACGTAGTTTTTACAGCTATGCCTAATTCCATCTTTGGGTGTGTATATAAGTCTGTCACTCCCAAATTTAGGCTCATGGCAACCACTAGGGGCATAATCAACTTTCAAGGACTTGTCACACTGTTCTGGTCGCCACCTGTCACTTACTACTATGGTTTCACATCCCCAATATCCGCAATACCCCCATTCTGGGTAGTTACAATAACCTTTACCTGGATACGAAGCAGGGCACCAGTAAGTTTGCCTCAACAATTCTCTAGAATTGGGGAATCCCATCTGCGGGGGGAATAAATCTCTTAACTTGAATTCAAAAGATGGGCCGCCAGGTATTGTGGTTTCTTGAACTGGCCTATCACTTGAGTACCTTTTTGTTAAACTCCGCCCTCGCTCTTTCGTACAGAGGGCGGGCCATTCCTTCCCCCTACGGTCGCTCCACCCCCTACTTAGTGACACCTTTCCCATATATAGACATGTTTTGCGGCGTGTATTCTGACTGGGCTTGCTGCCTTTATTGACAGCTTCCTCCCCTCCAAAATCACTCCCACCAATCCCCTTTCCAGAAGCCTCCTCCCGCCTCCCTTTTATCATGCCCTCGGTGGTCAATGGCTCTTCTTTCTTCCCACCCACGGCACCAAAGCCTTGCCCTTCTTCTTGCTGCCCGGCGCCACATTGTGGGGCATATGGCGGGGGTCTCTCTGACATTTCCCTTGAGTCTAGACCACTAGCAACACTCTTGATCTCATCAAGCAAATCATCCCACAGGGGCTGCTCAGCCACTGGGGGCTCCAGGACTGAACCCAACCGGCACAGTGGCAACAAGGGGTGACTCTGAGCGGGTGCGCAGTCCCACATGCTGCCAGATTTGGCTGAAAGATCAACGACCGAGGTCTGAGTCGCTGTGCCAATTCCCAACTTGGGGGTGGCTAGCAAGCAGTCTCGGGCTGCTTTCCAGGTTTCCTGCTCTTGTAGAACAGTTTGCAAAGCCTGCATGACTTNCTGCTCCGGCCACTGTTCACCTGTCCAAGTGAATCCCGTCCCATGAATCTTCCAATTCCCGGGTTTCAGCACCACTTGTTGCCTCTATGAGGCGTAGGGACCTGGTTTGGGAACAACACGGTAGCCAACCCTAGGCTACTCGGGCCAAGTACTCGCAGACACCAATGTGGTAGACGATAAAATGGCATTTATTCTGGTGTTACACAGTCTTATATATCTTTCGGCTTATATATCATTTCTGTCTATTCACGTCATAACTGCTATGGGGGGAAGACCCTAACTTTCCATACATCGCACAATCTTCCGAATGCCAGTCCCTGTCTTACCACACTCCACCATGGCTAAAACAGCCAGTGTTAGGAGTTAAGACAACTGGGAGATGGCCCATGCTGTCAGAAAGTGAAGAGTTCCCCAGGCTCCCCTATGGCCAAGAGAGGTGTGAGTCACTCAGGAGATTTCTGGGGCATGTGAGGATACTGGGATTTGCTGCTCACTGCAAAAGACAGACCTCAGGACTGGTTTTGTTTGTGTCATTATTTTTATTTTCTTTGTTAACCTTAAGTCAAAAGCTGTGGAAATCAAACAGTGAAGAGAAAGTTATGGGCAGGAGGGATTGCAGCTCTTGTTCTGGCAGTAGAGCTGGTGTGAACTCTCAATATTTTCATGAATTGAAGAATCCAGTCATAACACTGAGCTGTCTTATCAATAAGCGAGGGTTTCTACATTCTTATTTTCAGTGTTCAAGTGGGGTTGGAAATCTACCAGACCTTTATTAAATTCCACATTTGGTCTAACTTCTCAAATGATTGTCTAGTCTCAAATTTCCAATACTTTGGACTTCAATGAAGACAGAATACACCAAGGATGATGAAATCTGTCCTGCTGCTTCTGTTTCTCAAGTTATGCAAGAATTTATTCTGCAAGTTTCAGGCTTTGGAACAGCAGAAATAAAAAAAAAATTCTTAGCCGATCTTCCTAGGATTTAGTGTTGGTAGAAGGAGTTTTGCCTCATCCTGATATGTGTTATCTGTTCTACTGTGTGCAAGTGTCTTGAGTAATTTTTAGCATCTATGAGTCCTCTAAATTATGATAGTGATTTAAGAACATGCACAAAATTTCAGGAAAAAGTAATCAACTGTCCTTATTCAAATGTCCTCATCACCCAGTCACAGGAGAAATTATCTTTGTCCTTTGTCTATAGGTCTTGGTAAGGATTAACCCTTTGATTCAATTAAACAGCAGGGTACCTGAGTCACTCAGCTGCTACTTCACCTGTAGGCATAATTACCATTAGTAATTAAAAAAAGAAGGAAAAAAAAGTCCTCTAGGATGTTCCTAGTGCCTAAATTTGTTCTGAAAGCCATATGTGTTTATTAATTTCCTAATAAGAATTTAAGAAAGCAGGAAATAATGAATGAAAATAACCATTATGTCCTCTGTCCCTGCTACGTTTCACTTTCTATTCCAGCTCTGTCAACAACTCAGCAGCACTTATGTTACTTATGGCTGTGTAACACATACTTCTTAGGTTTGAGGATGGCTCACAAAATTTAGATTCTCACTGAAAATTCCAAGGCTCTTTTGTCAGCTACTTTTCCAGTCTTGCCTCTCCTTTGCTCTCCATTTCTGCAGACAGTCAAATTTCCCTTTCTTCAGTATACTTTGAATAGTTTATCAGCTAATTTATGTTTTCCTGGGTCAGGATATTGGCCAAATGTGAATTTGCAAAGCTTATCTCAATTTGAAACAAGTTTTACACTGAATTCTTATGCAAGGGAACAAGACAGAGGTGTAGGGGAAAGAAATTTCTCAATTTCTCTCTTCTTTCCCTTTGGAGAATTTGCTTTGTGGTTTTTTTGTGTTTTGTGGGCTTTTTTTGTTTGTTTTTTTTTGTTTGTTTGTTTTTTGTTTTTTGTTTTTTTTGTTTGTTTTTCCCCTAGTGTTTTCCCTAAAATATTCTGATAAACATACCTAATTCTTCTGGATTAATTAGAATGTGAAGCAAATAGAGGTATGCAGCATGAAAAGTTTGTATTTGATATTTTAAAAATGAGAATTTCTGTTCTCAGCACAAACACACCAAATATGTGAAGCAGATCACAGATATTGTTATACCTTCAATACTGCAAAGAAATATCCCAGAAGATTTTGGAGCTATGTCCTTGGTAAATAAACACCAAGTCAGTGTTCTGTTCTGCTCTTATCAATAGGCCCATGAGCCTTGTTTAAGGTACAGTACAACATTATTTAATGAGTCTAAAAAGTCTAAAAAGACTCAGTCTGCATCCAGTTTTAAAAATAAAGTTTCTTATTTCAGGGATATCAGTCTAGAAATTTACACAAACACTTAACAAGCACATGCCATAAAATCATCTATTGATGGATGCAGAAAAAGGCTGCCATATCAAATCATATATCTTCAGCCTGTCTAGAGTGCTGGCTAATCATTCTTTGGTCACAGTAATATTGGTCACATAATAGTGGGTGCTCATAAATCTGCCAAATCAGATTTATCTGGGCTTGCATTAATCAAAAGTGTTTTAAATAGTGTGTTTCTACTTATTGTCAATTAACAACCTGACCATCTCAGATGTAGTGCTGGTCTGACATGGCTACTTCAGCAGGTCAGATGGACTGCCTGACAGACAGTTTGTAAGCATCAGGCTTTATTCTTGTTTAGTGTGCCATCAAGACTTATGATTCCTTGAGAACACCTGTAAAAATCACAATGTTTTCTAGTTTTTGAAAGTGAGGAAAGATTTGCAGATTTTTATTTGTTTCAGTAATTTTAGTATAGTTATGACAATGCTGCCAAAGGTAATTCCATGGCAGAACCTTCTTTATTCAGCAACCCAGAAAATAAGTTAAAATATAGATTTTCAGCAGTGTTACCAAAAATTATCTCCAAAATTATGCAACTGCCACCTGTCAAGTTGTTCAACACCTGTGAATTATCCATGTGGCCAAGAACAGCACCCAAACTCCTGATAATGGCTTTTGTGCTTAATCCAGCAGGCTGCAGTCACTGATGACACACAGAGCCTGCCTGGGAGTGTGAAGTGTGCGGAGGCCGCCTCGCACAGACACTTGCAGACCACAGGGAGTTGGCCACGGGTGGGGGAAGGGGGCAGGTGTACACGTCACCAGCCATCTGTCACCGTCTTTTTCATGTTATCTGATTATGGACAGGTTTGTCTACAATTTTGAGCAAGGAGTAAGCATTATTAAATAGATGTCTGCCTTAAAAGAATGCTTTGCTCTTGCGAATTTAACACTTGATTGACATCCCTGGCGACTGGAGTCTTCTCCCTCCCCGTGGGAGAAGGGAACAGCAGGTGGTCACAGGCATAGCCTCACACCTCTCCTCGGCTGGCTTGGCCTGGGAAATTGTGCTGGGAGTGAAAAACAGGTTCAGTCATTGGACCTACCGAAGAGCTGCAGTAACAGCTGGCAGTTAAGTAGTGTAGTGTCAAATATTCCCCGTGAAACTTTTTTCTGGCAAGCAGAAAGGATAAGAATAGTGTGTAGAGGATGAAACACATCCAACACTCCTATCTAACTTCACATTATGATGAGAAGGGTTTCTTTTGGGAAGGAAACTTGAGAGACTTGCAGAGAGGGCTAGAGCTGGAGGTAGGAAAAACACACAGGAAGAAAGGCATTGATGTTCAATAGAGAAGAACTGGCCAGCAGAGGAGTGGAAATGAGGATTCCTGAACGACTCCACAAAATGTACAAGGAAGCGGGGCAGACTTTCTGCTTTAAGACTTTCCATTTAGTGGGAGATCTACTCATAAATTTCCATTCCTGGTTTGCTAATATTCCATCAATACTGATCACTAATTAGTTATTTAATATCTTCTGTGGGGGATCACACCCTCTGGAATAATTGCAGTTTTCTGAGTGGTAAAAAGAGAATTGGCAATAACCCTGGATGTAGATGAAGAAAAAAACCAGCAGCCCAGAGTAAATCGCTAAGGACTTATATTTTTTACTCAGGAATAAAGAAAAAACTATGTATTTTCTGCATGTGGGGGTAGAAAAATTATTAGAAAATGAAGTTAATATATTTTTTCTACCCAAGGAAAAATGAGGTATTTGCAAAGAGCTCAGGCTTGCTTAGTCAAAATCTGATGAACAGAAAGAAGTAGCTTGCATTGAAATAGTTTCACCTTTGCCTGCCCTTTAATCTTGAGCTGCCATATTTTCCACTGACCTTCATTCACTCTGCTAATGCCCTTTCTACAGTGTCACTTCCAGCTCATGAAACCCTTCTGCCCTTCTGAAAGTTCCTTCTGTTACACGAAGGAGCCATGGTGCCTAAAGATTGTGATTTGTTTGTTTCTGTAGTGGCGAATGTTGCATTGTATTTACAATGAAATGTCTGTCAAAGACAATGTAAAATGTTCACTCACAGCAAACTGGTTTTGAACTAATGCTCTTGCAGTAAGTCAGCTTGAATTAAAATTGACAAGATACTTAGTGTTACAAGAAAAAGAAAAAGAAAAAGAAGAAAAAGAAAAAGAAAAAGAAAAAGAAAAAGAAAAAGAAAAAGAAAAAGAAAAAGAAAATTGGAGTATCCTGTTAATCCAGCAGCAAGGGAAAGCTTTGTGAAAATCCTCCAAAAGGCCTTCATCATTTAAGACCAAATCAGTTACACAGGCTGTATTAAAAAAAAATGGAATGAGAAGAAAAAGGCAAGAGAGACCTAGAATTGGGCTGAGATTCAACTGTGCAGTTTGTTACTGTTTCTATTAAAGTGTCATCCATCTGACATCAGGACTTCATCATGCCAGAGGCTGCCTCACCATGAATAGTCCCTGAGCTGGAGAACTGTTTTCAAGGCTTGCAAATAAAAGCAATTTTCTAACAGGACAGGAGAGAGAATAAAATTTGATAAAAACAGTGTCTCTGTATAAAAAAAATATATTGTCCAAGCTCCAATAAAAACCCCTAAAAAACCACAACCCCCCCCTTGCACTTTGATTCAACAAAAAAGCAAAAAAAAAATCCAAACCAAAAAAAAACCCGAACAAAACCAAACAAACCAATCAAACTAAACCACACCAAAACCCGAAACAAAAATCACTAAAACAAACAAACAAACAAAACCAAAAACCACAAACGACTACAAAACAACTCAAAAAAAGTAAGAAAAACTGGAAGAAGTTTGGCCAACTCCCAATGACTCCCAGTGTAACTGCATATTAGCTGCTTAAACGTGTTTCCTAGAAAAGACTCTTAGATCTGCTGCAACAGTATGAACTAGAATCATTTGTTTTACATGGCAAATGCAAAGCAGTGGTAAAACACTATAAAATATGGGTTGAACACTGAGTTTCTGATGGCCTTGATATGAAAAGAGCAAAACTTTCAGGGTTTCTTTCTCTCTAGGTATTATTTAAGCAGAAAAAATGTTCAACAGGTGATTCCCCTGAAGCTGTATTGTTTAATTTTAACATAATATATAATAGTAACAAATATGTGGGCCTTGGACAATACGCCTGTAATTAAGAACTACTTTTCATACTGTCTGTTATTTCAAAAAAGCACGTTTCACTGTTGCATTAAACTCTAAACCTGAACTCAAAGTCCTACCTTCTGTTCTCTTCTTCTTTATTTATCTGTCTGTAAAATTGGCCAGAAGCCCTTGTTTTCATGATTATGCTGTATCAGCTCAATAAGGAAACATTTGAAACAGGTTAGTCAGGGTATTACACATATATCCTTAGACTCACAGGAGGCTTCTCTAGTAATGGTGAAATGAAATACTTGAAACACTCATTCCCTGAAAACCCTTTATCTTTTTTTGCTTTCAAATGGGAATATAGCATTCTCTCTAAAGAAATGGATGTAAATAGAGAAACATATAGAGCTGAAATTACTCTTATTCCCTGCTAATGCATTAGTTCCTGACAATAAAAGCCTGTATTATGTGAGTACAAGGAAAGTAGGTACTGTATGAAAGCCCATAATAGATCCAGCTTTAAGGAGAAAAGGAAATACACATGGTAAGGTTTCAACCAGGGCTACAGATGTTGCTTAAGTGGCATCATTCCAGGGAGACAGTCCTTGAAGGTATTTGTGCTTCAGAAAGTTGCAGGGACAAAGGGATAAATGAACCTTTGCCACAGGCTGTGGCAGGGTAGAAGATGCATGAAGGCAGATCCTGTGGAGCTGCTGACGTGCTGTGTGTGGCTTACCTGGAATTATTTGAGTAATTTATGTCTGTGTCCTCAACCATGAATTGCTTTCCAATTCCCCTTTTCTCCCGGGCTGACAGTCATTAGTTGCTGACTTAATTCCTCAGCTTGTTTAGCTGTAGAACACAGCCTACAGAAGGAAGGGGAGAATCAGTACCAAGCATAGGAGCCACCTTTTCTGCTCCACATGCTGTGCACAGGGACAAAGGGTGAATATGTCTGGGCAGCACAGCCAGGCATGCTAGAGGTGTGCAGCTATTACCATCCCTCTACGGGAATGTGCTCCGATGGCGTTCCAGTAGAGTGGTAAGGTAGGTATGTTAGTCTGCATCCAAAAAAAGCCTGGACTGCTGCTCAAAAAACACTTTTGAAAAAGTCAGTCCATGTTCTGCTGCCATTTGTGGCTCATAATAAAACTGTTGTTTCAAATGCTGTTGTTTCAAAATCCACTGCAGCAGTGGACCAAACAATTCCTGCACCAGTAACACGTAAACTGACAGTTTTTAAACAGCTGCTAACAGGTAACTTGTGCATGGGAACTACTCAATATTCACATTGCTGAAGTGCTTAGTGTTCCTCAGGTCGATTTTATACATCAGTTGGTACATGCTCACCAAAATTAAAGAGAGGTCATTCATCAGGAGTACAAAAGCAGGTAAAAGAAAAAAAAAAAAAAAAAAGGCAGCTGCAAGGACAGTGGGGGCTTGTTTTTCTTCAAATTTTTGCCTCAAGAAGAATATCCTGTGTAGAGAAAAGTGGAGAAAAGTCATTGCTGGGTGCAAAATTGGCTTGTGGTCAGGCCTCTGGTGTTGAACAGAATTAAATCCAGCTGACTGAACAACTGAACACTAGTGTCATTACCCAGGGCTAGTACTGGGACCAGAACTGTTTACTTACTGTTACATCTTTACTGAGTTTTTGATGAGGGGAGAGTGAATCCTCACTAAGGTCACAGATGACACCAGGTTAGATGAGGTATTGATCTGCCTGAGAATAGGAAGTCATTCAAGAGCAAGCTTGAGGCGTTAGATCAATGAGCTGTGGGCATCTGCATGAGGTTCAAGGTGGTGAAGTACCAGGTCCTGCACCTAGGCTGCAGCAAGCCCATGAGTAGTACAGGCTGGGGGAAAAGCGGCTTGAGAGCTGCTCAGCAGAAAGGGCCTTGGGGGTCCTGGTTGGCAGTCAGCTGGATACATGCCAGCACGAATGTGGCACTTGGGGATATGGTTTAGGGGTGATAATGGCTCGGTTTTCAGTCAGACTAGATGGTCTTGAAGGTGTCTTCAAACCGTGATGATTCTGTGGTTCTGTACTTAATATTCACGGACATCACACTACCACCTTTCCCTCAGTAGAGATTCTATAAGAACTGTTTCTTTATCCAAACCCATTTTTCGCTTCATTTTAGGAGATCAGTATCTCTCAGATTTTCAGGATCAGTATCTCCAAGAGCTTCAGTCCTCCAAAAAATGTGTTAGAAATTAAGTCTCAAGGATTACAGGGAGGATGAAAAGGGAAAGAAATTAAAAAAGAAAATATGCACATAGTTTTGTGAGTCCAGAGTCATATATATATACACATATACATCTCTTTTTGTGATCATATGGGTCATGATTCCTTGGGATACCTGGCTAAAATAGTGAGATTCAGCTGCAAAACTCTTTTGTCTTTGTTGTCCTATAGTTTATGCCTGGAAAGGTCCTTTAGAGGATTGTGTACCAAGTCATATTTTAATTTTCCAAATCAGAAATAAAACACATCAACAAATCATCAGAAGGTTCCTGGATATGTTTTGTCTCGGAGGTAGAGTTTTCCAAGACTTTGGTCCATAGGGTCTAAGTAATGGGTGTCAGGAAATGCCTTTAATTGTGTACTAGGTAAGTTATTGTGAGTGAGGAGCTGTGGGCAGTATCTGTGCCAGATGCCTCTCTAAAGGTGCCTTGGGTCCCTGACCTCAGCTGCTCCCATGTGCACCATTCAATGTCAACATCTGTTAAACAAAAGATTAAAGAAAAAATTATTTTCCTTGATGATGCACCAAAGCTTCCTATGTGGAACAGAGGAAGTAACTAAATGATTTCAGGATAAGGAGCAATGGAAAGGACTGTTGGTGTTGTTAATATTTTGTTCAACCTCAATCACATTAAAATATTTACTGAAAAAAACAAAACCAAAACAAAAACAAACAAAAAAAACCCCCACGAACCAACAAAAAGCTCTGCAAATTAATTGTACAGGATTTTGACAAAAGTAAATATACACCAGCCTCCTCCCTTTCTCACCAAATATGATTTTTCTGTTCTCTCCATTAATTTTTTTTTCCCCAGTTAGATCTCAGCACAAGAAAAATCTGTTGGAGCAGGTCCAGAGGAGGTACACAAAAATGATCAGAGGGGTGCAACTCCCCTCCTATGAAAAAGGTGTGAAAGAATTGAGATATTCAGCCTGTAGAAGGGAAAGATCCAGGGAGACATAACCGCAGCCTTTCAACACTTAAACTTTTTAGCACAGCCTGTTGCTATAGAGCAAAGGGTAATTGTTTGAAACTAAAAGAGGGTAGATTAAAACTAAACATGAAGTGGGGGTTTTTTGTTTGGTTGGGTTTTTTTGTGGTTTTTTGTTTTGTTTTGTTTTGGGTTTTTTTGTTGGTTTGTTTTGGGTTTTTTTTAAGGATGTGAGGAAAAAACACTGGAACTGAGGTGCAGAGAGATGCCCCATCCCTGAAAACATTCAAGGTTGGGTTGGAGTGGGCTCTGAGTTCCCTAATCAAATTGAAGAAGTCCTTGTTCATTGCAAGAGTGCTGCACTAGGTGGATTTTAAAGCTCCTTTGAATGCAAACTCTTTTATTATTCTATCTTCAGTGTTACTTGTGATACTAGCAGTGAAATGGAAAAATGGGAAAATAAATTAAGAAAAATAAAAAGGTTATTCTTAGCGGCTATGTCCCCCTAAGTAATTTGTTTAAAAATTCTGAGATTTACTTGTTGGTGGCAGGTAGCAGGAGGAAATGAGTTCTCTTAAAGGATATTAAAAATTGCAGAATCAAATTCCAGCTTGGCAAGATTTTTTTCTTTGTGGAAAAGATTTAAGGAACAAAGTAATTATCTGCACTATTACATTTAGCTCATTGTAGAAAGCTTTCAGGGTAGACATATCCCTTTTCTTTGTATGTAATTATGACCCAGAATAGTTCTGTCTCCAACTAAACCACCATTTATTTTGAGTGATTTCAGTGTCTACTGAAAAAAAAAAAAAAAAAAAAAAAAAAAAAAAAAAAAAACCAAAAAAAACCCCTGTTTTTATGTTCTTTTATTAGGACTACGGAGATAAGATGAACCTTGTTAGTAGGGCCCTCTGGACTAAAATAAGTTTAGTCCTCCAATGGTTTTGTTTGTTTACTTGATGAATTCCATTATGTTTTATCTCTCCTCCTTAACTCTGATAGTTCTGTCTCACCATGCAAAGAAGGCTTGCAGTCCAAGTTGATGAGCCTGCTGCTGCAGGAACAGAAAATTATTCTGATTTGAAAAAGAATGCAAGAATGCAAAGTATGCCCAGAGTTTACTGTTCTTTTTTGTTGTTGGGGTTCTTTTTTTCCTTCTTCTTCTTCCCTCTTTGGTGTTTGATTTCTCTGATTTCTTTATTTTTGGTTCCTCAATGCACTAGTGTCAAACTGATATCCTTACCCAAGTATTTGCAACCAGGATTTGATGAGAAGTCATTAATATGAAGAGATTTGTGCTGAAGTATTTGTTATTTGAGGGTCTGTATAGCTTGGAAAGTTTTCACTTCATTCACTCATAGCCACAGCAGCTATGATTTCATGTGGCTGCAAAGATATAAGTTAGCCCCCTGCATTTAGCAAACAAAGCTTTGATTTATTGGTGGGTAGAATTTGGCTCACATCACAGCTACTGGAGTGGTTTGGATGGAAGTGGAGCTTAGCCCAGCAGAAAATGCTTTTGAAAATCTTTGTTTACTAAGAAGTGGTCTGGGAGGGAAATTCTTGATATGATTTGCATAAATGTTTATGGGATATAATCCCAAACATTAACACTGTTTGAGCCATATGGAACAAATTGGTTACCATGCTTTTGAGTTTCTCATGCCTCTATCATTTTAGTAGTAAATCATCATGCACTTTGTCTGACTTTTATGCTTTCCCACTTTGCAGTATGGCTTTCACCCCCAGAAGAAGGTTGTATGACCAGTGACTCTAGTGCGAGTGAGGCTGTGTTTACAGCAGAAAGCTTACTGCTTGAAATTTTGTCAGCATACAATAGCTGACTTTGACATGTGCTCACAAAAAACCCAAATTATGCTATTTGGGCACATAGTTTGTGCAGTCTCCTGGATGGTTGGTGCACAGTGATCATACAGTACAAATGTTCTCCAAACATCCCTCTATCATTGCTTCCTGCAGGATATGCTTTTTTGTGGTTTACAAAAAAAGCAAAGAGGAGAAATAAGGAAATCATAGTGATGGTGGCTTTCCACACTTTCTTTTCTTCTATGCTTTAAATCTTCAGCACCCAGCAGTTACCACTTCCATGAACAGTCATCCTACTGATATCTGAGTGTAGCTAACTTGACAGTTTACCTGGATCTGGTGTAATTTAGACAAATCCTACTGCTGTGGCCGAGCTGATGGGATCTTCTGAGAAGAGAAAGCAGCTGATGCATGCAACCACCAAGCCGAATCATGGAGCAGAACTGAAGCTTAGGGAAATCCAGTTTGCCACTGTGTCTAACACAGGCATAATTGTTGCTTTTTTGGGGTATTTTTCTTGTGTAAAGAGCTCAAATATTTATAGTGGTGTTGATTCTGTTAAAAGAGAATAGGTGGTAGAAAACATCCACTGGTTCTCATGTATTAACACTGAATTCCTCACACATGCAAAATTCTAAAAAAGAAATTTATTCAGAGCAAAGAAAATCTGCGGATTCAAACTATTCCTTGTTACCTGTCCTTGCAGCATACAGGAGTGCAAGCTGCCAGTGGAGCGGGTATGTTTTCAGCTAGTCATGATTATGTTTTCTACCAGCATACAGTGGAACAGCTAAGCACTGATTAACATCTCCTGGCAAAGGCTGCTGAGACCAGCTTAAAAAGCAATGATGTTTGAGTCTTCACAAAATGCTGCACAAGCAGAGAAGACTCTTGTTGCTTCATGGCAATGCAAAACAACAAAAACAATCCTTCCTGAAATCAGTTTTAAACAGTATTCCCTTGGCCACAACAGCTTGGGCTGTTTGGAATGGGGAAGTTTGCCTTGAACTTACAGTTATGTGTTTTGCATTGCATAGGTACTGGGAGCTTTAAAAAAACACCCAAGAAAGACCTGAGGCTAAATTCACTGTTGAGCTTTTCAGCAAATACGCTTCTATGTCTTTTTGTCAATTATTTTATTATATTTGGGGACCAGGGTTGCTATTTTACTAATTTATTAAATGCATTCCTGATATATTTTTGTTTTGCAACAATTGAAACCCTACCAGATGGCTTGCTCTGTCTCTTGCTGCATAGCTAAGACAGGTTTTTGAAATAAACTATCTACTCTTCATGTTCTTTCCTTTTCGATTCTACAAAGAACTGTCATTTTTAGGGAGGATATGGGAGAGTACAGGTTTACATCCTGTGCATGGGGACAAGTTGTTAAAAGTGCAAAATTTTATCTAAGCATCATCCCTTGTCCTCATTTGGTGGCAGGTGTCAGCCTGGTGATTTTCAAAAGGCCAGAGAGCCATGTTAGTGTCACCTCTTTGTCCTTTCCTATGTCCCAGAGACCCTTCCACCCCATTCAGCAATCAAAGTGCTACTGAGTCTGAAGATTGAGACAGTATCAAAAAGGAGGAACTGCTCCCAAATCAGGGCAGTCATTTGATCCAGAAATTGTGTGGATTGTGGCTCTGCTCTGCCAGAACAGGCTTCCCTGGCTGAGCCTGGTCACCTTTCTCTCCTTCATTGCTGCTGGAGCATCTCTTCCTTGAAACATCATGTGTTTTATGAGACCTTGTGCTATTCAGGGAATGAGATGTCATCAGACTTTAAAGAGAAAGAGATTTTCCAGCTTTCTGAAATTTGTCTGTTGAGACCCATACAGCAATTGTTAAAACTTTGCACTGTGAATGTGGGCTACGAAACAGTTGTCACTGTGTTAAATGTGGCCAAGAAGGAGCAACTGCAAGAGAAGCATATTAGTGCATTCTGAAAAAAGGTGACATTCTTTTATTATAGCCATTTTTTATTCCATTTTGCATAGCCATTTTTTATTCCATAGTAAGGGGACACCATGGGTCATGGAACTATGAACATAGTCTTTTGAAAATGGAGTAAGAGATGGTTCTTTTATCAAGATTTCCTCATCTTTTTAAGGATGCCTGATGTGTCTGTGTATAAAAAAGATAAAACAGGTTTTACCTGCCCCAACAGAACTACCTGCAAGTATGTGAAATAGGTGGTGTTTGCAAGGTGGCAGCAGATCTTTTTCTTGCATTTTTTAAACACTAAAAATAAGGTTCTACTGGTTTATCAGTGCTAAATATAAGTAAATTCCTGATTCTGATATATCTCAAAGTCATTCTTGTATCAGCCATGTTTTATGAGAAAAACACAATCCAGGTGTAGTTCCTAAAAAAAAAATCAGATTTTATAGCCTTATGTATATAATGCTACCTTTTACAAGTAGATACTTCCAGCTGCAGTAAAAATGTCTGAAGAACATTGTAGTCATCTCTTATTTTGGAAGCAAAAATAAGAACATAGCTGAAAATCATGAAAAATTCAAATTTCCAAGTTCACTATTTGGGATTTGTATTAAATCCCTGAATAAAAAGACCCTTCCCCTTTACTTCATTAGTGTCTAGATAAGAACTATGCAATATGTGGCTCTTAGAGTATCTCTTCCCATGTCAAAGAATAATACTAATGAATAATCACCTTCAATACATATTCAGGTGTTAGAGGATGTCACCATGAATGGGGGTGTTGCTCATAAAAAGATTTAGACATAGATGTGTACTGTGGGCTCCAGTTCCAGTAAAAAAGAATGGAGGAACTTCTACTGGAATAGAAAATGAATGTTGATAATTTCATATTTAGAAAATGTTGTGCACTTTCTAACTTGGGCTCACTGATGTCCTAAATAGTTGCCAACTTTTAAAATGCTGTGTTAAACAATCAAATACCACCTTAATTTCTCTGTAATTGTATAGCCAATCACAATCAATGTACTAATCACTGTTAGAAAATCTAACATTTCCTCTTCAAAATGTTATTCCAATTATTAACATAATCAATATCACAGGTACTGTAACAACTGATTATAATGAAAGAACATATACCACTTGTGGAGCAGTGTGTGACTGCAGATTTGGTACAAACATTTGCCTCTTGAACTAAAGCACTAGTTCTTTTGTATTTGGGGGTTTTTAATTAGCTTATTTTCTAAAGGTCATAGCACTCCACTTTTCTGCCTCCCTTTCCCCCCAGGATGAAGGGTAGAGAGGAAAATTAAAGCTGGTATGGGGTTTTTTTATCCCTTTTCATTTTCCAGCACAGCTTCTGACCAACTCATTACTCATCCTTCCTGGGATTGAATCATTGGATTTTGGGCAGGAATTTGTCAACCTTTGGGCTTTCCTCAGCAGGTGTGCTTTAACTGAACTCATGAAGATAAATCCTCACTCTCTATGTGGCAATAGCTGGAAACTCCCCATCTGAATTCTAGTGCCAGTGGGAGAAGGCCTATACAGACCAACTGAAGATTTGGTGTGCCCTAGAGAAGCTCACAGACTTGTCTGGATAGCTCAGACTGAAGTCAGCGGCAGCATTTTCCACTTGTGTCTAACCTAAAATGTGTTAAAATCTTAGTATTATTTCCTCCAAACATTTAAGAATTATCAAGAAAGACATTTTGTTTACATGCAGAGATTAAAATAAAAACATTATTTTCCTGTTGTTGGACTTGCACATTGGAGCTCTGCTTCCTTCAGTGAGATGATATCTGATATTTCCATGTGAACAGAAGCATAAAATCCTTTCATGAGATTAAATAGCACATATCTGTAGGTAGCATTATGTTTATTAGATTTTTCTCAGTTAATACATTTTCCTCTCTCTTTCCTGTTGCTTACTGTGGAGTGGAAAATGCGCTGATTCAACACCCATTTACGTAATGGTTGTTATATTCCCTGATATTATAATTGGCAAAATAATTAAGTTATACTTGCTGCAGAATTACAACAGGGCAAAAATTGCCTTAGAATTTAGCATTAGGATGCAGGAAAGGAGCTGACACCTCTTCAGTGGAACACCTACCTACCCCTGCACATTTACCTTTACACACCTACCTCTGCAACAGTCCAAAAAGTCCTTCAAAAATGCACGGTACTTTGAGGACTGAGGGAAAAATTAGGGACTGTATCCCGTGTTTGTTTTGTGACTCATGAAAGCCTAGGGGATATGAAAGCCTCATGGTGCCAGGGAAGGGGGAGCTCTTGGTATCTCCCCACAGCACCTGCTAGGGGCAGGGAACCTCACACCAGTGGGAGAGACTACAGAGACAGCTTTCTCAGTAATGGGTTCAACACCCAGGTTAAGGGTGCTGCAGGAACAGCAGCAGAGATGAACTCTCTGACCCCCTCCTGACCCTGATTTCCCAGTAGGTCTCAGCTACTGTCTCAGAAACTCCTCTAAGTAGAGAGGTCTTCATGAATCACCAAGTGTCAAGGGCATGGTTAAAGCTCAGTAAATAATAAATGGTCCTTGTAATATTTAGATCATCTGGGGAAGTCTGAACATTTTGTGACACCAGAGATGGAAATGGATTAGTGCAAGGATTTAGAGGATTTGGAGTATTTTATTTCTCTGTAGCCCCTATGAAATAAATGCAGTACTCCCAAGAGATGTGTGAATTCCCACATTATTTCAGTTTCAAATTCTAGAATGCTCCTACCTTTGATCTGTAAAAAAAAAGAGCTATAAAACTATCTGATGCTTTTCGCTACAGGCATTCTCAGAAGATGTCTTGTTCCTTCTGGGACTTTTAGTGTTAATGGCTGAAGGACACAAAATATCTACTTAACCATGTCACACTTGTAAATAGACCTCTGGCTAAAGTTTGATTCTGCGTGAAAGGAATTGCATTGGAAACTCCTCACATTTTCCAAATTAGTTTCTTTGTCCTTATTAAATATTCATCCTGGTTATTCTCAGTAATATCAGAGGTAAAACTGGGTACTATTTGGATGTATCAAGAGGAAAAGGGATGGTCTAGGGAATTTATATGATATAAATTTGTGTGAATAACAGGACTTGGGTCTTCCTCTGTCAGCTTTGCTGTGTGCTTTCCAACAGTTTCAACAGGGGAATGCACCTGAGTTAGGAAAACTAGGAGAACACCCTGCTACTTAGAAAGGGAATCAAGAAGTTACAAGCCACCAGACATCGGCACTGGACTTTGGATAAAAGTCTGGAAAAAATTATCATGATCAAAGAAGTTGCAGAATGAACCACCATTCCACTCTATTTCTGAAGCATGGAGGGTGAGGCACATTTTTTTCTGTATAGGCAGCAAAAAGTTTTGCTTACCTACATTGCTGACTGGGTGGAAAAAAGACCTGGGTGGTGTGACATTCAGCTCTATGACTGTAGCTGCCAAATACTTTAGGTTAGATATTCTACCTAATAATTCAGAGTCTTGTATTGCTATGTTCCCTGAAAATAATTCAAGCCTTGTTGTATTGGGTGTAACAGCTGCAATAATAGAGTCCTTTCAATCAGCTCGATTGAAGATGATGACCATGATTAAGTGAATGCAATAGAGTAGATGAAGCGACTTACCAAGATAGCAACAGCAGCCACAGACACCAGGTCTCCTGGCTCCCAGCCCCAGCACTACTCACCAGACACCAGACAATGAATGTCAGTCACACATGCAGGCATTAAAATGTCCCAATGGCTGGGATAAATTAAATGACTTTCAGAAATAAATTTTCATGCTGAATTTGCATAGTGTTGATGACAAACAATTGAAAACAAAAAGGGGCATCACAATCTCAGTCTCAGAGACTTTAAGGTTAGAAGTGTAAGTTAGAACATTGAGCCTGACTTGCAGAAGAGAGACTTCCACCTTTTCATGTAGGTAACCCACTATGGAGTTTAAAGTTAGTTTAGATTAATTTTCAGTTTTCAGTTTTAAACTTTCACCTAGCCATCCAAAATGTGAGTTTTCCATTTGGATCGAAGCAGAACTTGTGTGATTTCTTAGAAAGACACATAGATTTCCCCATCTTCCCAGTGATAAAATCTGTTGTTCAGGAACATGACTCATTTGCAAGCAGAAAGCTTCCACAGTGTTGGTGAGATCTTTGCTGGCTTTGTAGGCCCTGGCTAAATTTCAAGTTAATACCTTCTTCTCCTTTTGTCTTGGAGCAAACTCCTGAGTGTACCATTATCAGTATTCTTTTGCCCAAAGGCAACAGATAAGGATTGTCTGTTTTCTGGGATTACTCACTGTCTGAACAGCAGAGGTATTTGGAAAATTTAGCTTCTACTGCTGGTCAGGCTGAGTTGCCAGAACCCAGACAGTAAGGAAACAGAAATCAGATTTGTAGAGAGCAAACTCTACAACACCAAACCCTCAGGTAGCCTGATGAAATAGTTAAAGGATGTTGCATCCACATTAGTGTTTGATGAGTGGGGAGATGAGTGGGTATTGGTTAATCCTTGTATCTGGCTTCTTCTAAATGTTCATGCTCATGGATAAAATCTTGACCTCAGTAAAGATGAAGCCATGTTTGCCTAATGGTGAGTAGTGTCCAGCCATGCATACTAATCAGTGCAGAGATCACCCTCTAACGTCTCCATCTTCCTGCAACACCCATAGCTGGCACATTACTTAATGAGTGCTCTCATTAAGTGCATAGAGCACAGATCCTCAGTGCTAGCTTGCACTTAGGAGTGGTCCAAGATAGTGCCACGCTGATAGGAACAGGCAGGTGGCTGTGAAAAGCACTCCCAGAGCAGCTAGCCTGGCCTTCCCCGATCCTCTGCTCAACACAGACTCCTGTCTCCAAAGCAGCTCACCTTCCATGTTCCAGCAAAATCCCTCCTGCCTTCCCTCTTTGCGTGAAAAACTCTGGGAAGTTTCTCTTGGAAACTCAACTTGTTTATTACTTTTCAAGATGTCTATTTATTTGGTTAAATACAAATAATAAGTAATCTCTATAGCAAAAGGGAGGAAAAAAAAAGGCATTCCAGCAGCCTGAAAACTCTGAAAAGGAGTAAAAAGAACTTAACATGTTTTCCTAAATTGCATTCGTGGCAATGGATCCTTATGCATACTATCATGGGTAACATAATGCAAATTTCCAAGGCTGACAAAGCTGCTGTAGAGCCAGAAGCTCTGTGCTTTCAATCCTCAAGTGGAATGGAGATTGATCTGAGCTCCCAGTTTAGCAGTTAAACAGATTTTGCCAATTTTTTTTTAAATTTATTTTTTTCCTTATCAAATCAAAATAAGAATGATGCATTCCTTTATAATAATGTAGAAAGGTAAATATATATAAATTTGAAGTATAACCGATTTAATTACACTAAATGGAAGCATAATATCAAGTAAATACATAAGGAAACAAAAGCATTAATTGATTTGGCTTCTTATTATAGTGAAACTGTTTGTGAGGATTAACAGCTTCTTTCTGAAACACTGAACCCTGACACAATGTTTACATTTCCATATATTTTTAATGATCACATAGTTTATCATTTGAATTAAACAGCACCATATGCTTAAGCTGTATTAAATTCTGCAAACATTAAACACTAAATATGGAATAAATTATCATGTAAAGATCATTAATATTGTCAAACCCCTCTAATATGCCATGTCACTTTAGTTTTAATATGTCAGGACTTTGCTAAAATGAAATGCCTCTTTTTATTTACTATAAAGTAAAATTGTTTAATATAAACTTATGGGGAAAAAAAAAGCACAGACTAGACACAAATGTCTTAATTTTTTTAAAAAAAGGAGGAAGAATTTTTACACTTTCTAATACAAATTTAATCATTTTCATGGCTTTAATTTGCAGCAGGATTACATTTTTTTTCAAGTACAAGTGGAAAATTATGTTATTTAGATCTGCTTTCAGAGCAAGGAAGAGAAATAGGCAATAATAAATGGCAGCATAGACTGGCAGTACTTTGACAGCTAGGATGGGATGTGTAGTTCCACTGAAGAATCTGAAGGAGTAAACCTGCTGGAAAGGTACAAAAAAGCCAGTTTCTTTAATAGCAGGCTAGAAATGGAATTATTTTTCTAGACTGTTGTAATATCTGATGGTAGACAGTGCCTTTAGAGTTAGTCAACACGGCCTAGAAACAGTTTGCAATAGATGACCATGACACTTGCTTGTCTACAGGATCCCAGGGGCAGATTTTGATGAAAAACTGTCTTTCTGGCACTCTTCTGTTAATGAAAAACTTCATTCTTGTCAATCTCCTGGCTTTTGTGGTTTGGCCCTTGGATTGCTAGTTAGTGAAAAAATTCCATGGGTTGGGTTAGGAAGTCTGGGGTTCTGTTCAGTTTCTTCTGAAACTTCCAAGCAGGCCTTAACGCCAAATATGTCTTTCAAAGAAATGACACTTAAACCAAAAGCTTGATCTGTAATGGGACACTATCTAAATCCTATAATAGAAGTAATTTACCAGATTGGTTTGGAGGCGTATTAGGGCAATATAGGAACCATGGTCTGCATCACTGATAATGTTATCCATGCACTTGCTAGTCCATTAGCAGAGTGATTCATCTGAGACCTGCAAAGGGGCCAGTTCACACTCCCAAGCATGCAAACATCCAGACAAAATAGATCACAGAGGCAACTAAGCAGCTGTTTTCTCTCCTGCCATACCTGCTGCTGGTGTATGATGGAGCAAATGGCCATTCGGGTTCCTGCTTTTAACAAGATTGTATGTGCCTCTTTGAAAAGTGTCTTTTAAGATGGATGTGTTTTCCTAGTAGATACTACATGCAGCTGCATTCCCCAGGCTTGCTTTTCAATTAAGGACAAATCTCAAACAAACTATGTAGCTGCAACCTAGTGAACTTAACCTGGCATTAGGCAGCATTAGAAAGGCATGCTCTGATAACTTCAGCAGGCAGAGGAGGTCATTTAAGGGAATGCCTTCTCCATCTCACATAATCACTGAGATTATTCCTTGCTATCTTTTCTTTGTACTCTCCACACAGAACTCAACTGCAGCTGCAGAAACACCAGCTGTGTTGGCAGGGGCAGGGGCAGGCACAGCTTCAGGCTCGGGGCTGCTGTGAGGAGGGGGTGCAATAGGCTCCCCTGCAGCCTAGAAGGTGGGTGCTGAGATGGGGAGTGGGGTCAAGGGTTGCATCAGCAATTCCCCGCTGCAGGTTTTAAGGTCAGTGTCCAGTTCAGCTGTGGTTCAGGGGTAAGAAGCCTAAAAGAGGCTGGTTTCTCTCAGTGCCTGGTTTATAAACAGTTCTGACAGTGCAATATGAATTTGTGTGTAATACAATAAACAGGTTCAGTCTGTTCAAAGTGAGGGCTTTTTAAAGGCACAGTCAGAAATAAGAACAGTTCGTCAGCCTGAGTATGTCTTAAAACTCTACTTCAAATACAAACAGATAGCAATGCTCAAATAATCCCTGAAGTGCCTGTAGTTTATTGAGTCCTCTTGAGTATCACCATCCCTGTGGCCAGGTAGAGATAAGTGGATTAGTTCTGGATATGAGCATCTGAACTTATATTTCACTACTCAAATTCATACTTGCTGAATTTGAGTCTCTGATCATGTTGTAGGGCTCAGCTATCTAAATTTGCTATGCTTTAAGATATGGTCCAAGATATTTTAGGTGAACAAAGAAAACAAAACCAACTTGGGGGAAAAAAGATGTTCTTTAGATTTGATTGAGAAGGGCAATGTCCTCTAATATCTGGTAATATTATTGCTGTTCATATCTATTTGTTTCCAGCTATCAAGAAGCACTGCCTCATTTGGTGTGGTCAGAGTGCTGACTCTCACATTAATTGTTTGGGGGTTTTTTCTGCCTGTCTCTATTCATTTGCATGCCCCTGGTAATTCTGACATTGGTTTCAACAGTGTAGGCAGGTTTTTTTATCTGCTTCTCATGGAAGAAAAAGAGGTGACAAATTCCCTTCATAATTATTGTTCCACAGCAGTATTAAAAGCAAATATGAGTCTGACTTGGTATTCTGCATTGCTTGACATTTGTTTTCTACCAAACACTTGGGTGGATGATGATGAGTAGTTCCTTGTTTAAGCTTTGTTTTTACTGCTAAAAATTAATAGCTAATTCATTTAGCCCATTGGCAACAGTTACTATGTCAGAAATATGGTATTTTGATAAAATAGATATGCTTAAACTCTATTTTTGTGTCAGGTTCTTCTAATGCTTTCTCTTAAGAACAAGAGGTAAATGCTTCCACTAAAACAAGTACACCTCTGCCTAGTTTGGTCCAAAAGAGTTTTGTTTTCCCACCAGACAGAACCTTTTCACTTGTTTTGGTTTATATCCTTCTCTTACTTTTCTTCCTGGATACTGGACATAGGTTCATAGGCCGTTGATTTTCTCTATAGTTGTCTGCAAATCAATTCTCTGCTTATTGTGGAATCTGCCTTTGATTTTGCATATTTTTCCCTGCTTGCTTCTTGCCTGTAGTATGAAATCCTCTGTAACATCATGCATTTGCCTTAAACTGTATTATACTGCCCTTCTGAACAGGAAAAGCCTGAAAGTTGCTCCAAATTCTAAACCACAACTTTGTGTGTTTTGAGTCATCTGATCATTTAGGCCATGTCAGCTACAAAAATAGCTGGTGACCAGATTTGAGAAGGAAATATTTTGTCTCCTGATGCAGCTCTTTGCATGAGATAGAAGGTCTGCAGCACAGTGGAGAAGTCCCAGGACAGTAGCTCACAGTCCTGCTCAGAGCAGGTGCCACTGAAGTGGAGGTGGCCCAGTGACCTGAGCTCAACCTTCTGATATCGGCTGCTGGCCGGTATCAGCATCTGCCAGACGTGCACTAGGAGAAGCTTTGGGCAGGATTCCTTCCCAAGGCAGCCCCCTTCAGCCACCCCCATGCTCTCTCTCGAAGTCCCACATTGTGACACAACAAGATAGTTTGGGGTACCTGAGCTCCACACACAGTGAGCAGTGCCCAGTGAGGGTGCAGGTCATGCCAGCAACCCTGTGTTTCACCTCAAGACAGTTTTGAGCTCTTCTGCTTTCTTCTGGCACCTGCTTGCTTTCCACCACACCTTGTTCACTTTCAGGCAATGTGCTTCAAATTCTTGCATTAAGGTTTCACTGTCAGCTATACCTGCCTTAATTGGAAACTGTTAAAAACAGCAATTTCTCCAAAACATGCTATTGCCATAAATTGAGGTACTTCCTGGCAGTCCTTCTTTTGGCGGGTCTCTTAAGTCAGCAGGTACTTGTGGATTTTTGTGCTGTTTCAGCTCTGGATGAGCTTTCAAAGGCTATGCACTGTTTGAAATTGCTTGGAGCAGCAGCTGCAGTGTATGGCACACAAACCTGAGGAGTCTACAGTTGAGGCAGTTCAGATGGCAGGTGGGCTGAGGCACCACCCCAGAGGGAGCTAGCCCAGTGTAGGCAGGTTCTGCAATAGGAGGTTCTGCAATAGCCTGCAAGGCTAATGGAATTTCCTGGTTTCTGTCTGAGAACAGGCTGAGTACTTCGCATCTTCCTATAGTTTCTTTCCTGAAATTCCAGCTTTGGTGTCAGATAGCTCTGGTGTGCATCCCACAACATGGGAGCCCTCATGTAAAGCTCCAGATGGTTCTTCTGGGCTTCAGATGGATTTTCCCCAAAATAAAACTGCTCATTGAAAGATATGCCCTCACTCAAGATTTGGAAAAATCAGCAAAATAGGTTTCTTTCAGAAAAAATCACTTTTGGTTATAAGATTTCCCAAAGAGATGGAAGCAAAATTTTCATTGTAGCTCTATAGAGGTTGAAAACAATGGGTTGCACCATCTGCCTGATGTTCCTTTCTGGAAGGAAAGATCCACAGTCATTCACACATGAAGACTCCATGTGGTGCTGCAGCCAGTAACTGTAAATGGCCAGCTGATCAAGTCCAAGGCTGCTTTTCATTAGCAACAGCAAAAACAAATTAAGAGCCCAAGTCATATCAAACATGGGAACAGATCGAGTGTTGATGGAAGAAGAGAATTAAGAGCAGCAGAACTGTGTTTTTGTGGTGATCTCCAACCATTTTCTTCCCTAGTGATGGCCAGACCCTCAGTTTTAGTGAAGCATGTTCTGTGCATGACCCAGGAACAGTGAAAGAGAGAGTGTCTCTCCAAGGTACCCTGTCTCTCCATTTCAAATAAAGAAGAAAGTGGAACGGGGATGGTCTATATGGTAGTTCTGGATTTTCCACTGTGTTCTGATGACATGGGCCTTGCACGTGTCAGTCTGACCAAATGAGAAAAAAGTTCCTCACTGCTATCAGTGATATCCTAAGCATCTGTCTAAGCTGTGGGGTTGAAAGCCACTCATCAGAATCACAGAACTGTTAGTTTGTAAGGGACTGCTGCAGCTCATCTAGACCAAGTCCCCTGTCAAGGCCACCACTGGGAGGAGGTGACACAGGAATTAATTCAGGTGAGCTCTGAATGTCTCCAGAGAGAGACATTCATGATCTCTCTGAGCATTCTGCCACTCTCAACCTATAAAAGTTCCTCCTGAGGCTGAGGTGAAAGTTTTTGTGTTTTAGTTTGTTGCCACTGCTTCTTGTCCTGTCATGGGGCACCACTGAAATGAGTCTGGCGCCATCCTCTTAATAAAGGGCCACTCCCTTTTAACTTGTGTCAGCACTCACTCCTTTTCCCTCTAAAAGGAAATGGACAATCTTGATATCTTTCCACTTCTGAGCCTTCGCCAATATCAGGGTTTCTAGAGAGAAGGTCAAAAATATTAATTGAAATTAATTCTATTGTGCATATTTAGTCATCAAAACAAATAGAGTTACTTCAGATTTCTGGGAAATAGATATTCTGATTTATTTTAGCTGTCTGGGCAATGACTTACTGGTTGATCACAAATGATTCTCAGCTTGAGCTACTGATGAGAATTTCTCATTACAGTTACAAGTCAAGGGAGGGAATTTACATTCTTATACATACTGATATTAACCCAAACAAGCCCAAACCTTGCCTGTATTGGTGTTAGAGTGACAGGGTTGACAGCTGCCTGTAGAGATCCCCTTCCCCAGAAACCTCCTGCCCACAGTCTCCGGTGCTGTCTGGAGTACTGCAAGCCTCACCCTGCCACACTCTGCTGGGTAGGTGCCTCCTGTGAAAGAGGAGCACCTGGCATAAGCCATGCAGGCACAAGCGCAGACCAACAGATAACATGTGAGAATTTGTTAAACCACTCTTTTTTTTTCCTCTTCAGAAGAACAAGTTTTACTCTTTTTTAAAGTCTGACGGCTAGTAGCAACAAGACATCAATTTTATTCAAATGAGAGTGACAGGTGTAATTGCAGCTGTGGGCCATTATTTTTCTGTGCAGCACTGGTAACTGTAAATAATGTAGCATCACGTGTAAGCCTTGTGTTTAGTTGCTGACACTTAGATCTGTGAACTGTGAACACTATGAGCATGGTAGAATTAGCACATGGCAGAATGCTGAAAGTACAAGCATTCCTGAATTTTTATGTGCTGAAGTGTAAGTATTTTTCCCCTGTAGATTTAAAGTATATTTCTCTCTGCTTTGGCTTCTGGAGGCACAAAGATTGCTTTCATGGTTGAATAGGAGGGTTTTGGTAATCAAGAGCTTTCCAAGGCTGAGCTTATTTGCATTTCTACATTATATTTCAAGTACAGTAGGTAACCCAGAATAGTTTGTTATTGCTGAGACAGCCAAATGAATGGTCATCATGCTGATGGTCAGACAACACCCTGTAGAGGGTCACCACACTTATGTACATTTGTATGTGTATTGCACATAGTCACCCTTGGGAAATTTGGTTACTTAGTTGAAATCCAGTGTTGGAGAGTTCTTGTATTGTTGTAAAATGGGTATTAGCACTGATGTGGTAAATTCAGCCATATGCTCTGTCCATATGGTCTGTCTGTAGTTTACAGCAGTTTACAGTACCTGTAGGATTCAGTCATTTGCTTTTTCATGTCTTATAATGTTTTTTGATAACTTACTTTGCTAATGAGATGATTTTTTTAAAAAATATTTTTAATTTTGCAAACTCAGTGGCAAACAGAATTTCCTCCTCTCTTTTGGAAAACCAGAACAACTGAGGAGTTGAGTTTTTGTCATTTTGCAGGAGTTCAAAAATCCCAGTCACCACAGTTAGAAAGGGCTGCAGTCAATCTTGTCTAAGGGTTATTCTGAGGAAGATCCTGGATGGTCCAAGGCTGTAAGTATCTGTTTCTGTCAATACTAGGAACAGTTTCAGGATCAAGTTTCTGGTATTCGGGTTTTTAATTTACCAGCTAGGAAGCAGCTGTAAAGGGTGGCCTGAAGTCTCCAGAAAGATTCTATCAAGAATACAAAGCTCTTTGCAAACTGCAGGGCAGCACCACATTGAGGTCCTGCGCCTGAGTGTGGCACAGTGCTGGTCCTGAAACCTTGCCTTTCTAAAACAAGAAAAAAGAGGATGCATGTCTGACAGCTGTGCACACCTGGCCCTTCCCCAGGCATCCTGACCAGAAAGCATCTGCTGAACAGGAGTGTGCCCTGTGTTGATGCATCCCACCAACCTTACTGTCACCAACCCTTTACTTTCTAGGAGGACTCACCTGCATACTTTTCTTTCTCAGTAGTTTTGCCATTTCTTCCTACATCAGATCTCTCTGCTCCCTCCCCATTTCCCATTGCCTAAGTCCTTCTCTTTGTGGTACTCCCACTTCTTGACACCCTGAGCTTGCAGCTCATATCAGAGGCCATTCCCACTGAGAGGGTACTGGTGTCACTGCTGTCCCTGCCCTGCTGTGACCTCCCAGTCCTGCAGGGCCTTCAGAGCAGACAAGGGGAAGTGACTGGGAGAGACGAAATCAAGACCACTGCTTTCTCTCCACTCTCAGAAAGTCCCACCTCTAGGCACAATTTAATAAATGAAGAGTGGCCTTACAGCCATGGATCCAGGTAAGGAGGCAGAGTAGGCAAACAAAAAATATCTCAACTTAATGCTTTCCAGCACTAACCAGGCACTCTTCCTGCCTCAAAGCAGAGAGCACAGAGCACAGAGTTATATGAGTTTCTATCCTGTAAGAAATGAAACACGGAAAAACATGAACCAAGATTATTGTGCCCCTGAAACTGAAGCCTTGTTTGAAGATTATTTTTCTTAATATATTCATTTGAAAAATCAAGAAGAAGCCTTTTCATGGTTCAAATCACAGAATTTCTAATGTAGCTCTATGTATCAAATTGTCATTTCTTTGCATTGGAGAGACACTGTTCACTGCAGTTGTCTAGATGTAATGAAATAGCAATAAAAATGGGCAGAGTTTGGAATTTGTTCCTCCCCTTGTAAAATCAGACAAACCATCTTCAAGAAGTGCAAAAATTAGGACTAAATTCTTAGCTTGCTGCTATTTCCAGCAATAACAACAACATTAAGAATAATCCCAAATGCCTTCAGAGGGTCAGTTCAGATAAGCAACCAAAGGTTCATTTGATACAATCTGAAAAGTTTATCTAAACCTCTTGTGTCTGCATAATTGAGTTTGAAATCTTGCAAGCACAGGCTTGTTCCATATAACATATACTATATCTTCTGCATGTCTGTAGTTTCCAAAATGTTAATCTCCAATGACCTGGAATGAGTCAACATTCACAGTCATACGTAACACTGGCTGTTGAAATGTGGCATTCTTTCTGCCTTTATAAATGGCACTGCCACAGCACAAATGTGGAATGAGGATTCAAGATGAAATAACCTTTTATGCTTCTTGGCTTAGACAGTATCTTATGATGTCCTGTACAGCACATAACACCAGGTTTCAAGTGACTAGTTTTAATCAACTGATCGATGGGATAATCAAAGTTTGGCCTCAATTCAAACACCAGAGTATCAAATGTTATATTCAGCTTCAAACTCCAAACTCATATTCACCTCGCCTGTTGTTTTGTAGTTTATTTTCCCAAGTTTTCTTTGGAAACACATGGTAGTTTTGTCTTGGAAACTAATTAAACTTGGAACTAATTCATTTTTTCTAGCCCACACATCAATAAAATTAATCATAACCTCATTTTACAAGGACACAATTATTTTCATGATAACAGGTCTCTATCGATGCACAATTGCTAAACCAAGGACCATGGACTCACCAGAAGGTTCAGGTTGAAAGTGACCTTAAAAATCACTGAGTTCCCACTCATCTGCCATGGCCAGGGATGTCTTCCACTAGACCAAGTTGCTTAGAGACACATCCAAACTGGCCTTGAACACTTCCAGGGATGGGGCATCCAGATCTTCTCTGGCCAAAATGTTCTAGTGCCTCACCACACCCACAGTAAATAATTTCTTCCTGATTTCTAATCTAAACCTATTCTCTTCCAAATTGAATCCATTACCCCTGGACCTATCACTATGTGTTCCTCCCAAAAGTCTCTCCCCATCTTTCTTGTAGAAACTCCCTTCACGTGCTAGGATGCCTAAAGGTCATGCTGAAACTTTCTCTTCTCCAGACTGAACAATTCCAATTCTCTCAGCCTTTCTTCATAGGAGAGGTGCTCCATCCCTCTAGTCATTACCATGGGCCTCCATTGGACTGACTCCAAGAGGTCAGTGTCCTTCCTTTTTGCTGGGGATCCCAGGGCTGAATGCAGCCCTCCAGGTGGAGTATCATGACCAAGTGGCCTTCTTTGTCTGTGCTCATAACACCATGGACTCTCCCATGAACCGAAACTGGATAGTTTGGAATCAAGATATTTCTCTAATGGGCAGAGGAACCTGCCAGTGCTACCTGGTGGAGGTTTCTGCCTTCGGTTAGACAGCATCATGTTGCCTGTGCTTTCAAGAGAGCTCCAGGAGACTGTTGTTTGCCTACTGAAGTGGCACATGAGAAGGATTTCTGTAGGCCAGTCAGCAGAGCAGGGGTTGCTAATGTAAGGGGAGGAGAGAGGGAAAGCAGGCTTCAGACTGTAGTGCCTCTGCCTTGCCTGGCTTGATCAGGCAAGTCTGCTAAATGACCCATTTTGCAACACCTGGAACTGGCAGTTCTTCCAGGCATGCCTTTTGCTAGTTGTATACCATATCTTTTTTTCCCTGCATCCCCAGTACCCTTGTGCCAAGCCCTGTGTGTCTGGCAGTGGTTATCTGCCTCTCTTATCCATCTGCAAGGTGAGACAGGCATTTCAAGTGCAAGCTGTGTGCTTGACTCCTGTGAGACACTCCAGTTTTAAAACCCCTTTTGGCAGCTTCAACAACATCCTCCTAAACTGTTTATTAGGTGCTGAAAGATGGTGGCATTTGTGAAGCTGCTTTTAAAATGTTTACTCACAGCAGTATAGGCGCCTCTGCTTGTTATTATCATCCAGCCGTCAGAATGGAAAATGTCAGTAGCATCTGCTTGATGGACTTATCTGCCTGATTCTGTGCCTAAAGTAACAAGCAGCAGATTTAAATGGAATTTAAGTGGTGCATAAGTAAAACACAGCAAGACCACTAATATTTGCAGGAATCCTGCTCCTAGAGAATTGGAACTCTTCTGATGAGGGGGAAAAAAGCAACTTGCTGTGCACACCTCTGCCCACACAAAGTCTTTTGGAAGGAAGAAGGAGTGTGCATTTAGGAAGCTTGGAGTAGGGACAGTGTCTTACTCCATGCTGAGTTGCCCTTTGGCAAACAGCCCTGAAAAAGCAATGCATGGCAGAGCTGTGGCTTGGCCCCGTCTTGTCACAAGGTGTGATTGCTTGATGCTGTTAGATTATATCTTCCTCCTTTTCAAAACCGTGTACCAGAAGGACTGAAGGACTGGCACCCTACTCTGGCACATTCTTTCCACCAGGTGCAGCCCAGGACTCCCATCCTCCCTCCCTTGTTCTGCAGCCAGGGTCAGCACACATTCCTCAGATATCTGTTCAATCTTACTGCCTTAGAAGTAGGGTGGGAAGAGGATGCTATGAATTTATTCCACCCTTCCTTATAATAAAAGCTAGGAAAGGCATAGAAGATCACTGAGCTCATTTCTACTGTTTAGTAAAGGATGTAAACTCAGATAGAAAGTATGTCAGCTGATATGAAGCACACCTCCTGACACAGAGTTTTCTCTTAACAAGGCTGACTAAGAGGAACTGACAGCTATGTT
Source organism: Regulus satrapa (assembly GCA_013396955.1). NCBI lineage: Eukaryota > Metazoa > Chordata > Aves > Passeriformes > Regulidae > Regulus > Regulus satrapa. Next base: position 211,057 of record VWZN01015687.1, on the reverse strand, counting down.
AGAAGTACGCTCACCCTTTAAATTAACTGAGAAGATTTTACAGGAAAAAGGGAGTTGTATAAATAACCAGGATAAAGTAGTATTTTTTTTTTTTAAATTGCTTCTACCAAGTATAAGTCATATTTTCTCCTCTTGATGATTTTTTAAAATTCAGCTGAAAAAGCTAACATTTGCAGGGACTTTTCTTTTTGCCAATGAATGCATAAGATATTGCTTACACTGGATCTATGAGTACTACTGACTAGCCTAAAAGTTATTTTGCTGTATGATGCAGATGATTTCTTCACAAAATATTGTTTCATAAATCCAGTTAGTAGACAGCTGAGTTATCCTCTTGTGGCATCAAGATTCAGATTGGGTTTATCTAGCTGAAGCAAGTTAGGAAAGCTTGGGTATTTTTAAAAGGGCGTGTAGAGGAAATAGATTCCTCCATTGCTTAAAAGCCTAATTGATTTTACAAGACTGAATACCTTTTTTCCTGTTTAAAGATAAGTGTAATGTGTGGAAAGTCACAAAGGAAATACAGTGATAAGGAGCCATTTTTACAAGATGGGCTCTTTTATTTCCTCTGCTGAAAAGAGAGCTGAGCAATACTATTTACAATATTATAATTGGTATTCCTGTGTTATTTTAAAGAGCTTTAAAGGATGAAAGCTGATCTGCTAGAGAAAGGTATTGCAATTGCCAAATAGGACACACATGCCTTAGCTTTGCAGCGAAGCATTTGCCTTTGTACTTTTTGTTAAAGGCATTAAATATTCTACATGTATGCTGTCTACAGCATTAGATTTAAGGCAGTAATTTTCAGGTCTTGATCACACCCTCTAGTGCATAATTCCCAATCCATGTAAAGCAAAAGTGAGATTGTCAGAGAACCAGCACAAGCCCAAGGGCTTTATATTTCTCCAGGGGGCTGCATAAGTGAGGGGAAAGGGACAGTTTATACACAGTTTGTACAGCAGTTTTCCACCTGGGAACATGGCAGTGGTGACTGTGATACACAGGAAAGTAAAGTCCATGGCTAATTTTTCACCCAGAGAAAGGACCATGGCCCCATATTTGCAGTCTTCTTCTCTAACTGATAAGTGGCTGTGGTGGCCTGAAGGGGACAAGGAGTCTTTATGGGAGCCCTTCCTGGAGCTAGCTGGTGCCCCAGAGGAAGCAGCAGCAAGTGGGAGCTGTGCCTGGGGCAGAGGGAACCAGCGGGTTTGGCAGCTTCCCAGGATGGCGGTGGTGCTGAGCACAAGCAGTGATTCTGCTTTCCAACCTGTCCCTTGCCAAACTCTGCATGTACAGGGCCACTGCACAGGCATTTGGCACTTTTCCCATGTGCACTGAGTATCCAAGGCAGCTGCTGCCTTTCTTGCAGGACTCACTGTGCTCCTGAGCAACTCTTGTCAAGGGGGCCACAGCTGCACAGTGTGAGGAGCTCCTGTGCTCTCCCAGAGCTGTATGTTGGGTTGGGGTTTTTTTGGGGTTTATTTTTTTGTTTTTTTTTTTTTTTTCTTTCCCTCTATAACCTTAAATACTCCAGAAGGGTGGAGCACCTCTCCTTCCAAGACAGGTTGAGAGTTGGATTTGTTCTTCGTGGAGAAGAAAAGACTCTGGGGAGACCTTAAGAGGTCTTCCAGTACCTGAAGGGATCTACAGGAGAACTGGAGAGGGACTTTTTACAAGGTCATAAAGTGGTAGAACAAAGGGGAATGGTTCTAAAACAAAAGGTGAGATTTGCATAAGATGTTAGGAAGAAATTATTTACTGTGAGGGTGGGGAGGCTCCGGAACAGGCCACAGCACAGAGAAGCTGTGAATGCCCCAACCCTGGAAGTATTCAGGGCCAAGATGGATGGGGCTTTGAGCAACCTGGTGAGGTGAGAGATGTCCCTGCCCATGTCAGAGGGTTGGAAGTAGGTGATCTCTAAGATCCTTTTCAACCCTAGACATTCTGTCATTCTATTAAACACAAGTTATGGCTCAGGCTCTGTCCTATATATAAAATTACAGTAAAGCTGGAAAAAAAAAAAAAAAAAGGAGTAGAATAAAGGAGTCAGAATACTAGAAAATATGGACCTTAAAATGGTCTGGGAGGTCCTTTAGTTAACATTTTATGCTTTCTCTTACCTCATGGTTCAGAACTGGAAGTTTTGATGGAATACCTTATAAATTAGATAAGAGTTTCATGTGTAATGGAGAGAAATTTCGATCTAAAAATAAGTGACTGACTGAGTAGCTAGGAACGGTTGAGCTATGGGCTGAAAGGGCCTCTGAAATGTAATATATAATTAAGTCTTCTTTCTTTGACATGTTCCAGTTCTTTTCCCATAGACATTTGCATGTTCAAATGATAAATTGTAAAGTATGCTCAATTCTGTAACTCAGCCTTATTTTTTTCTCATTCAGCAAATGCAGTGCAAATATAGATTAAAAATGCTGATTAGCCTACTGCTACGATAAGGATCTGCAAGTTCCTTAATGTGGGGAGGGGGACCACTTTCTGATTTATATCTAAAACAAAAATGAAAACTTCTCTTTCAAATTGTAGCTTGAATGATGTGTCATTATGTTTTTCTCATCATTCCATTTTTTTCTCTTGCCTTTGAGATCTGAACTCTCTATGAAATATCAAGTAAAAGGAACTTGGTGTAACTGCATCATAAAAAGCACTCATATCATTTTATGAAAAAAAATCAAACTACAACTGACTAAAGATACTTTAACTTATAAAATAGAATAATGTGGTGAGAAAATGGTACTTAGATATTAACTTCCACCATTGCTTCTTTCTGTACATTAGTTCTCTTGTTTTATCCACTGATTACAGAAGTCAAACATTTTAAAATAAACACAGAAATTTTAAAGACAAACCTGTCAAGCTCAACAGATGGAGGTCTGGAATTTGGTTCCAAAATTACTGATATTTGTTTAAAGTTCTAGCAATGTGTAGGCTTTTTTACACCACCACCCCCTCTACGCCATAAGAAAAATCTTTCTTTTAAGATGTTCAAAATGGTACACAAGGTCTGTGACATTTCAGCTGGTAATTGCCCTTTGAGGTTAACTGAGTTGATCAAATTGGTGAGGGAACCATAAGATTCTAAAGATTATATTTTTATGAAGGTCCAGTTAAAGCTCTGATTCACTCTTGCTTCCAAATAAAATTTTATTAAAGTTTGTTTTCATCATCTGACAACAAATCAAAGCATACAGCAGACATTTCCAAAACATAAGTAAGGTGGAACCAACCAGTCCCAGGTACTGATCAAAGACCTGGATTAACAGAAATAGGCACATCATCAGTAGTGCAAAGCCTTACATTCCCAGGGTATACAAACATATTTGCCTCATGGCATTAGAATCCTGACCTGAAAAAAAAAAAAAATCCTTCCCTGGGATTTAGCATTACATAAGCCAGAAAATTATTAAAGCCTTTGAGGGGTGTGCCCTGGTGGGCAGGAATAACAGAATTTAAATCTGTGGAGCTACCTGGACAGAAAATTGGTATGAGAACTGGGGCATAGGATCCTGAGGGTATGTCTGTACCACTAAGGAGAAGTATGCAGAGAGGGAGAGCCTGCACTCCTCTTGTCCCCACTGCTTTGTGAGCCAGCTCATCCCCTGGCTCCCCTTCGAACTATTCCAAATATTTGTTTCCAAGACAAATCTGCCACAGAAAGGGCAGCCTTCTGCCCCTGGGGCCCAAGATCAGTTCTTGGCTGGCTTTTATTTAGTTGTATCAACATAACCTGATTGACCAGTGCATTCAATTACGTGCTCTTATTTATCCCTTGCCAAGGAAGCACTCAAATTCCTGCCTAGCTTTGGGCACAGGGTTCCGTCCTCCCAAAGATTTTTGCATTGCAAGGTAAAAATGTGTTCAAGCAACCTGGAATCAAGATACGTATGTTTTAATGCATTTTACATATGTAGTGTATGTTTGAAGTGCTACATGCAAGTTGTGATATTCTTTTAATGAAGGCAGAATCCAGAGGTCTTAAACATTTAAAGCAAAGCAGATATTATTTTGCTAAATCAAGATCATTTTTTACACTTTCCTCTGAAGTATTTAACATTAACTGGTATAAAAAGAAGGATACAACGATATATGGATCCCTGGTTTGTTTGGGTAGAAAATTCCTTGACTGCTAAGGAAACTGTCCTGCTGCCTTGCAGATCTGAGGATCATAGTGTTTAATGAAAGTTCACCAGAGGGACTGTGGTGAGCTGAGCACACAGGATAGCTGTTAAAGACTGCTACACCTTTCCAACACACAGTAGTGCTACATGTCGCATTTCCTGAAACTGCTTTCTTTTTAACTTTCTGGAGACATGGAAGTGAATCCTAAGGAAGGTCACATGTAAGACAGAGGATACCCAAGGCTGGCAGCTCCTGCTATGCTAAGTCACAAGAGGCTGTGGAAAAGAGACAAAACTCACAAATTCAAAACAAATATTTAAATTAATCTCAACTCAGCTCATTAAAAAATTTTACAGTTTGGTTTCCAATGACAGTGGGGTTTTGAAACTCTTTGAAGGTCTGTTTTTTGGGGGGTTTTTTGTTTGCTTTTTTGTTATTTAAGCTTTAAAATGTCTTATATATAAGCAGTTATTTACAATATTTTATACATTTTATTAAGTCTTGGGAAAAGTTGCAAGACTGCTATATAGGCATCATTTGAGAACCTAAAGAGGATGTTAATTTTTAAAAATTCTGAACTATAGCAAAGGTGATGTGTATATAAATCATAAAGATAATGGTTTTGAGCAGTGGAACTAATAATGGGTCAGAATAGAGTATTCTCCCTTTTCTCTCTAACCAGATTATTTTTATTTCTTTGGAGGATTGCTTTTTTTGGGGCTTTTTTTGGGTCTTTTTTTTTTTTTCTAACTCTAAAATATTAGTAATTGACATATAATTTGGTAATACTACAAATTTTAGTTTGGATACCCTTGAAGATCTTGGGAAAAGACAGAAAACCCTCTAAAATTTTGAGGGATATTTTGGTGGATACATGTATTTTAAAAATATGTACATTATTCAGGTGGAACATTATTAAAAATCTACCCCTATCACTGAAGTAACAGCAAAAGTAGGAATATTCTGGGCTCAAAGAAATGGAATTAATTGTTTGTACTAAATTAATTGTTTGCTCACTTGGACAGATCGAAGCTGAAATTAAGTAAGGTAAAGGATGCCCACCCAGCATGCAATCCCACTGCAGCTGTGGGGCATCAGGAGGCATTCCAGCAGCAGGCAGTTGCTGGAATAATCACATGAAATTCAGAGAGAGAGGGTGGCAGACTGTCTTGACATCCCAGCCCCTCTTCCCAGTGCAACACTAGACACAAAGGTGCTTTGTCACTACACTCCTAACACCTCACAGTTAAAAGAGAAGTCTAGAAACTTCCTTGTTCACTTTTACGGTGGCCCTTGGCAGGAACTAGGTCCTAGGTTGTCAGAATTGTTTGTGTTAGGGATGACTGTGCTGACTTAAATCCCTGAAGGGAATTTCTCTTCTGGCACAAGGATGTGTTACAGAGGGGCTATGGGACAAAATCATACAAACAAACTCCTAACACATGATTCACCTCTCCTTTGTAAGATGGTAATTTGGGAGATCTAGTGATGTCTTTTCATTCCTTGAACACAGGACTTGGGATTCTCTTTTCACATGCAGTTGGATGGCATTGCTGTGTAAATTACATGAAAATAAGGTCTCTATGAGCATGTTATAGGATCACAGGATGCTTAGGATTGGAAAGGACCTTAAGGATCATCTAGTTACAGCACCCCTGCCATGGGCAGGGATGCCATCTGCTAGACCAGGTTGCTCAGAGCCCCCTCCAGCCTGGCCTTGAACAATTGCAGGAATGGGGCACCCACAGCTTCTCTGGGCAACCTGTGCCAGTCCCTCACCCCACATATGGTAATATTTAGGGCATATGGACAATGCGTTGCTATGTAAAACCAACCAAACCTCTCCTCAGTGCCACTACAGACTTGGGAAGGCCTCCTTTCCATCCAAAGCGCAAACGTATCTAGGCATTACTTTTTATCTTCTGTTTCTGCACGGGGGCTTTTTATCCCCAGTTCTGATGGCTGTCAGGGTTCTGCTTCTCCCTTCAGAGGTGTGGGCAGGTGTGGGGTGGGCGAGGTGCTTTTCCAGTGGGTGGTGGCTGCAGCCCTGGGCAGGGGTGCTCTGGGTGCCCTCAGTGACACCACCCCTGGGGCTGGGAGCCATGGCTGCTGTCAGGCTGGGCCAGCCAAGCATGGAAACCAGAATGTAGCTTTGAATTTTGGAAACCAGAATGTAGCTTTAAATTTCACTTCTGAGGTGCCTGGGCAAGAATGGGCATGGAAAAACTCAGGCCACTAAGCTCACAATGAAACTGGGTAGGAAGGCTCCTCTTCCAATTTTTCATAGTACTCCAGACAACAATGGTGTTTAGAGGCTTCTGTGGCATTCACTGTGCCCTGACATTTTCCATATTCCATGGCTTATATAATTCTGTAAAAATTAATTATTTAAATCAATCTTCCCAAAAGTTACTTAATTCATTTCTCTCTTTAAATATTTGAAGAACAGTCTTGAGCCTTTATCTAGCAAAAAAACACCAATACCTCAATATATTGCAATATTTCCCTTTCCATCGATAAAGAAAAGGAGATAAATAAAGGATTGGGTAAAATCCAAATCAGAATTCTACAAGTGCTGGTTGGACAGCAAACAAAATGGACAAAACCGCCTGTTTTTTATTAATTCTTCTGTAGAATGGGGGAAAAAGAGAGGAAGGGGAAAATCCAAGTGCTGGGGTGACTCTGCCTGCGTGCAGCTGAGGGTTGTAAAAATTTGTCAGGTGCCTCAGACAGGCAAACTTTTACAGTTTTATAACCTCAGTATTTGCAACATTTAAGGCATTTCCTGTCTTAAGTATTGGGAAGTACAAGTAAATATTGCCTGTTCTGAGGTTAACTGCTCTGCTTAGTAGGCTTTTCATGGTCAGAACCAAAGAGCAAGAAAACCACAAAAATCCCAAAGCTGCTGTCACATTTTTAATTCATTAGTAACAACACATACCTATTCCCAGAGCTACCTTTAATAGTGGGGCTTTTCTGAACCACAGGGAGTTTTGCTCATATGTAGAAAATCTGAGCCTGGTAAGACAGTCCTGGCCTGACGTTGAAATTATCAGAACAAAATTTCTCCAACTAAGTCTTCCCTTTGTAAGGAAAAGGGGGAGCTCATTTGTTCTGTTCCCTTTTCTTGTTTCGAAAGCTATGCTGAATTTCCCCACTCTACTTCATATGCAAATTTTTGTAGATATCGCTGAACCTTTGCATTTCCCATCTCGGGCTGGCAGCCTAGACAGCCTGCTGGAAAGAAGGGAGGGTGTGAAAATGGGTGGGCTTAGAGCAGCGGCTGGAGTATATCTCTGCAATTGCTCCATTGAAGCCGGCAGAGCTTGATCGATTTAAGACCAGATTTGGCTCATGATTGAATTTTTTATGTCTTTAGAGCCAACACTGTGCATAGCACATGAAGCAAAACAGTACTGTTACTGCTTTTTATCTCAATCTGTTTCTTGCTCTTCCAGAATTAAGAGATAATGAAAAGCATGTACATATGTGCCTGCACACACATACACACCCAGATCCTCTTCTTATAAACTTATCAATGCTTTTTTTGCCAGCTAAGGAGTTCTGGATAGTTCAGATAAAGCTTCAGAGAACTGAGATTTAGATGCTTATTTTAACCAGTCTGAATTTGGATTTTTCCCATGGCTCAGGGAAAGCTTTCCCTAGGGAAGCCTGCTTAGGGGGCAGCATCCATGCAGGGAACTAACTCTGGGTTCAGAGCTGTGGCTGTGAAGCATCCATTACTTTGGGTAGAAAGCTTACCATATGGCTGTTTTGTTTCCAGTAGCTATAATGTAATTGAATCAATTGCCCTCACATGATATGGGTGTACTAACTGCACATACATCATTTCTTTCTGGGTTTTGAGGCTTGTAAAGAGTGGAGGGTAAGGCCTCTGAGGATAAATCAGTCTAGTTTGTCTTCAAGAAAAATGGGTTTAAATCTGACCTGCGGTGCAGGCACAAATCAATTCAGTGCTTCTGACAGTCCCACATGGATACTTTCCTCATTTGGAAATTATCCTCTGATGAAGGTTGCTGTCAGTCTTTACACAGCAAAGCTACAAAAAGCAGATATCTTCTGAAATGAAGGTCATCAGTAAACAACATGCAAAATTCAAATGTTTTTAACCTAAGCTAGGTAAAAGGATAGCAGAAATTCTCATGATACTGTCAGAAAGTAAATCTTGAGGTGAGAGGAGGGGAAAGAGAAGAGGAGGCTGTCAGAGGCTGACTTCTCATGATACTGAGATATCCAGCAACTAAAACAGTGGGCTCTGCCTGTCTCACATTTTCCCTTTGCAGCAGGACCAAGGTAAGGTCAGTGTCTAAACCTACTGTGCCCTAGTTTTCCCAGTCCTACATTGCTTCATCTCGGCTCCTCTCAGTAAGGATAACTGGGGTTTGTGCTTTTTTGTTGTTTTTTTTTCTGTGCTGTCTTCCAGCCCTGTACCAAGAGATGGGGTAAAAGCATTGGTCTGATATCTCTGGCCAGGAATTGATACTGCTGCCTGCTTTGTGTCTGCTTCAAGCTCTGTGAGCCTTTCCAAGCAAAACCAAAGTGAACTTCACTGCTTTTTCATTCATTGAAAAGACAAAATCTAGACCTGCAGAGAAACAAGGCCAAATCCCAGGAAAAGATGGGACAGCTTTTGGAGGGTGAAAAAATTAAATGTCTAAATGTGTCTTATCCAAGCTAAGCACCTGGAGTTCAGCATCATGGGACGAGTTTCTTCCTGCAGGTGCATTTTTATTGAAGTGGGACAATGTCTCTTCTGGCAGTGACCATTTCTTTCTATTTACAATTAATCCCAGATGACTGGCTTTACAAAGTGTCAGCTAAACAGTTGGGTTAGCTGTATATATGTCTTGGTTGCTGATAAAGGGGTTATACTTTGGAGTCAAATCATGGTCTCATGAGATTCTTTTTCTAAAGGTGAAGAAAGAAACCTGGACTTAGATTTTCATATCCCCTTCCTTAACATTTAGAAGACTCCAAATTTGGAGTGGGCCATTTTAGAGCTGAAGACCGTTTATCAGCAATTCATCACATTGCCAGAGAGTTTGGAAAATGTTTTTCAGATCTTTCAGCTATTTTTGTGACTGAAGGATTGTTTTCTGCAGTATGTGTCCTGAAGCAGAAATTGAAAATTTGTCCTTTCAGTGCTATTATTTAGTCTGTCCTGCCTTTTAATTTATTGACATACTTGCTTTCCTATATGATATTTGGTAAAAACCCATATTATTTTTCTCAACTCTTCTATTCACCTTGCAGATTAAATACACTTCTTCCATTTCATGATGCTTTCCTGCCCTGGTTAATTCCTTTCAGACCTAGTTTTGTAGCCCAACAGCATCAATTTGCCAACTGGAAAATATCTGTCCAGCACAGAAGTACCTACGGGAAAAAAGTTGAAGGTCGTTGTGGAGAAGAGACAGCATTTCTGGGGAGATGGGATTGAAATAATGGCATATGGACAACCTCTGACTTGGAACACAGCTGATGCTACAAAGCTGCAGAGTAGGAGAAGACAGAAGCGGGGGAAGACAGACCCAGCCCCTCTGCCAACTGGTGGGAGGCTAAATTCCAAGGTCATACACTACCCCAGGTCATGCTAATATAGGTTGTGCCTTCTTGGTAAATATATGCCTTCAGACCACTTCTTACGTCTATTTCTCCATTTCACTTTCAAACAAATTGAATTTTTTTTCTATTTCTGCTTCTTGGAAACTTAATTTTCTGCCATCTAATACCATTTTAGTGCAATCCCTGTACAGACACATTAGGTCAGAGCAGAATTACACAGATGCCAGACATAAAACCTGTATCAAAGAAATTCTATTCTATCTGGTTGTGGGGGGGAAAAAAAAATTGATTTAAGGAAACAGAAAAGAATTCCAGCACCAACTCATGGCAGTAAATGGTGCGTTATTACTAAAAATTGCACACTACAAATTTTTTTGATTTTGTACAATGTGTTGGTTTTTTTTTTTTTCTTTAACAAAAGGCAGCATTTCTCTTTGAAACACCTTCTCTTTTCTTCATTTCTTGTGCTCTGTTTTTCGTCCAGAGTACCTCAGACTGTATCTCCCCTAATAGGCCGCAAACCCATCCCCAGTCCCACTTCAAGATACTCACTTGAAGTGTCATTGTTCACAGTCACTTATTTGAAGCTGCACTCTAATTCATCTTCACTAGTTTGTTCCCTACCTATTGATAAGGAGTAGAACAAGAGATGGCTTCTTTCCCAAGAGTAGGCAAATAATTCTTCTTCAAAATCAGGACTGTCTTCAAAAGTCTTTTCTGGCCAGGGATTCTTGATGTGCAACAGGGTATTGACTGCAGACATGCAGTGTAGAGTTTTCTCAGAGGGGTGAAATAAAAAGATGGATTTGTTGCTTTTTGGGGAGATCTGAGTGTTAATTGGCTCCCTAATAAAATCATCTAGTTATACCGTGCTCAGTAGTATAGCACTGAAGTGTAGGAAATTTTGAAGGCACCCTGCGAAGTTGACTTTGCTTCTAGATAATTAATTGAAATGAGGAAAATAACACATTAAAAAAAAAAAATCACAGGTTTACAGCTGTTTTTCAGAGACAAAGTTGCAAGGATTAACTCACCTGATAGGAAAGGAAGTATCTCACTGAACAAAGGGTTTCTTTATCTCAAGCATCAGGTTTGGCAGCCACTTCTTTTGGAAAGCCTCACACTTCTAAAAATGCAAGGAAAATTTTTAAACCCATTGAAATATATTGAGCAAATATGTAGTGTTTTTTATGTACATTTCAGTGGGCTTATAGACATTCTAGATGGTTTTATAGGTGTTTTAAACTTTTGGAAGCATACTTTTAAAGCAAAACACAGACATTCCCATTTCTCCTGTTTATTTCCTGTGGCACATGTTTGGCTTTTGCCTTCATGTACAGCAGTTATTTTGACATTAATCATCCCAGGATCATTTAGTATCCTGTGTAATTGTTTTCTAAATGTTTGTATTTATCCCATTCATAATCCTGTGCTAGAAATCTTTGTCCATCCTAGGTTATATTATAATATTGATTTTGTTTCCCTTTCTTCTGGTCTTAGTTACAAATTACACCATCCTTTTTTCTTGGAATGTTTTAGGGTGATTGATTTCTGAATAAACAAAGTGCACCCACAAGCTGAGGCTTGATTTAATCCCCTTAGTGGCAGGGATTTCAGAGCACACAAGCCGAAATTATAGCACCCTCTGTAAATAAGCCAGTGGGTATTTTTCCTGGATATTGGAGAGCTGTGCCTCTGGGTTCCCCACTTGGGCTCAAGTACCCTTTGAGAAAACAGAGTTAAACCACAATTTCTGTCATGTCAGTGGATTTCTGCAGCTGTCAGAGGAGAGTGAGGTGCTTGCTTGCAACTCTGGATGTGTGCAACACTTAGGGGTTTGTGTAAAGAAGAGGGAAGGGAAGGGAAGGGAAGAAGATGTATATAAAACAGTGGCTTGGGATCAGTGGAATAAACATGTGGCTCCTATTATAGCTGAATTATCCTCTGAAGTCCCTTCCTCAAAGATAACTCTGCTTGCCTTTATGCAAAGAAAGTCACTGTGACCCTGACATTGCAAACAGTGCATTCGAAAGCACTCGGTCTGCTTCCAGCCTTTGTTGTGAGGTGGGGACAAAACCACTGAGCGTGTGCTGCAGAGGATTTATCAGACACACGATGATAGGCAGCTGTCTCTGAACCTGAGCTCCCAGGCAGGCTCAGATGCAGAGGCAGGAATTATCTGGGGAGTCCATTACTGTGGTTTCTGCACTGCAGTGTGTGAGAGTGGGAGACCGCAAACAGCACAGCTTGTGGGGACTTGTTGTTGATAACCCTTTCATTCCTGTGGCTTGGCAAACTCTTAAAAATGTCATGTAATGTGCATGCCTTTTCCTAGCCTTTGGCTTGTTGTAACCACACTGTACTGAGCCTTCAGTTGCAAGTGTCATAATTACCTCCATCTCCTCCTGCTGCTGCAAATGAGCAGAGAGGAAAAGTTCATTAATCAATTATCTGAATTTTGGAGAAAACCAGAGCTGTGATAGTCTCCTGTTTCCTGGAGATTTGAAATGTGTCTCCTTCCTTTGGAAGCAGATGCAGCCCCAGCTTAAACCGGGAGTGGGGGGAAAAGGAGGGGGAGAGCAGAGGGTGCACACCTTTGACGTGGCATCTTGCAAAATGCTAGGACAAATAAAGGCCTGAAACTGCCCTACTGTGAAAATATATTTCTCACAAAAAATCTGATATATGGATGAGAGAAAGATCTTAGGAAATAAAACATCTCTGAAGAACTTTCATCTTGTCATACATAATGTCCTTCCCTTGGGACTGGTTTTATTCATTTTGCTTGCCAAAGCCTCTTGAACTTGGTGGCTTGGGAAGCTCAGCTTATTTTACTGGCTCTGTGAGTGCTTTATACAACCATTTCCAAGACCATTTCTCTCCTCCCAGCTGCTTTCTCCACCATCTGGTTTTGATGTTGTGTTCCCACCTTTCTTTTGGTGGCCATTGTTTTGCTCCAGCCTTGTTATGTCCTAACCTGTTTTAGTACCTCCACAGCATCCCAAGGATGCATTTACTGTGGAGGGTTGTTAGAAGAAATTGGCAAAACTGCAGCTAAAAATTCAAATGGGAATTATTATTTAAGAAGTTAGGATATTTACAGGATATTTATGTATCTCCATTTAAGAAGAGCATACTAAAGCATTTTAGTGGGATTTCTGGTTTTAGAGTAATATTTAAGGCCACAGTCCAGCACACTGTGACTAGAGGCAATGACAAGTACATTTATCAATATTAACAGCAACAAACCAAAGTAAAATACAGTCATTACTACTTAGTCTGAGTTTTAATGCAGCAAAATGCATAAGTTAAGCATGTGGTTAAGCCCTGTAGGGCTTTAGCTGATGCTAAAATAGGCACATTTAAGTGAGGCGTTGAATTGATGGCTATAATAGGTACCTGCAGATATCAAATTCTGCTTTTTTGTCTCTCACAATGTTTATGTAGAGTCCAATCCCCTTTATATTGCATACAAAAAAAATGTGATCAGGCTACACAATAAGCTACAGAGAAGCTGTAAAGAAATTTCTCTTTCTTCATCCAATCATTTTATTGTTACTGAAATAAAAATAAATACAGTGCACTATAATCTGATGAAACACTACGTGCCTTAGTTCTTTCTATGGACTAGGGAACAAACATCAAGTGTAAATACAAGAAAGACAAGGAGCTACTGGAGAGAATCCAGTGGAGGCTACAAAGATGATTCGGAGTCTGGAGCACCTATCTTTTAAGGAGAGACTGTGGGAGCTGAGCCTTTTTAATCCACAGAAGGGAAGGCTGAGAGGGGACCTCATTAATGCATACAAACATCTCAAAGGCATTTGCCACGAGGGTGGTGCCAGACTCATTTCAGTGGTTCCCAGTGACAGGATGAGGAGCAAAGGCCATAAACTGAAACACAGAAAGTTTCACTTCAGCATGAGGAAGAGTTTTATGCTGAGGCTGGAAGAACACTGGAACAGGCTTCTCAGGCAGGCTGCTGAGTCTTCCTCTCTAGAGACATTCTAAACCCATTTGGACAGCTTCCTGTGTCACCTGTTCTGGGTGATCCTGCCTTGGCGAGGGTGGGGGGCGGGGTGGGGGTGGACTTGATGATCACCAACCTTAGCAATTCTGTGTTTATGAATCCTATTTTCATAGTTTTTAATATCCCTGGATCAAAAGTTTATCTTATATTTACAGAAAAATATGAGAGAATGAAAGTAACTAATTTAAATTACATAAACAGGCATAACTATTACCTAGAAGACTTTTTGAGGATAGGGCTAAAATATCAGCCTTAAATTTCAAACATTTCAAAAGTGTACAGTAGTCAGTTCATATAGGGTTTATTTTTCTTATTTAAAATTCTTCAAATCTTTTATTCTCTCTGTATCAAATAGATCACTACATCTTCAATACTTAATTATTTGCACTAAAAAAAGAAATCCCCCTTAACAGTTGAGAAAATATTTAAACAGCTTTTTTATTATTTTTATTGTAAATGAACTGAAACAAGATGTATGATGTATAAGCTAACCTATTGATGTATACATGGAGGTCCAAATAAGAATAAGAGAAATGTGCTTTCTCTGATCTTTGCAATTTGTACATTCCATTATTGCATCATTTTATGCATAGTATGGAAATCCAGACAGATTTAGTTACATGAATTTATTTGCAGAGTCATGGCATTACCAAATGGTAGCTATATTTCTTTACTTTTACAGAAGAATATAGGTTTGTTAGACTTAAATGAAGATCAGCTTCTCATTCTTGAAATCATAAGCCAAAACTTTTGAAGTTGGTGAGGGTGGGATCCTTACCTGAAGTCTGTGGCGACACAAGAGAGCTTTTTTCACTTCAGATTTTCTTGGAGGAAGAGAAGCTGTTTGCTTCCCCTAGGAAGCAGAGGAGTCTGAAATTAATGGGAATGGGACAGAAAAGTGGAACTTAATTTTTTCTATGTGAAATCTATTGTTAGAGATATCTTAAGGAGTCTGTGGTAGAAATATTTTTGGATGTAGCTTAGTCCTTGTTTTTAAGGTCTTTAAGTTAGATTTGTTAAGAGTCTGAGATGAGTGGAACATCAGAGAAACTTCTGGGAAGTTTCCCAAGATACACTGTGATTGTTCAGCCAGCTTTATTTGTTTCCTTCAGAAGTGAATGACCTCTCTAAGTTGTATATATCCTCATCAGCAGGAGCATGAGGTTACAGGCCTGTTTAACCTGCAGTGTTACCATTTCTATGGTACCTGACATTCCCTATCCTTGGCACAAATTTTTTCCTGCGTAAAATGTCAGAGCATAGGAGTGGGTCACAGGGAATCACATGGAGTAACTGGTGGCTCTTCCCACATTTCCAGAAGATCCCACATTGGCTTGGGGTGATGAGGTATTTAAAAGAAGTGATTGCTGTACAACATGACCTCAGAAAGATAGACTTACATGCACCAAAAAAAAAACAAAAAACAAACAAACAAACAAAAAAACCCAGCTGATGAAACTATGTGAAATTTGATCTGTGAACAGTGAGAGCAAGTGGGGGTTTTTGACATAAATTCAGGTTTCCAAAGATTAATGAGTATCCTCTGAGAAAAACCTTCCTGTGCTTTTTTGCATTTTGATTTCTTTGCTTTCTTAGTTCTGCATAAATCATGAGTCAGTTTATCTGGGGAAGAGAAGAAGATAAAATGCTAGAGAGGGGTTAACTGTGGAAAATCCAGTCTCTGTTTTCCCACTGCCTCCTACAACAGCACCTGTGCAGTATGGGGAGAGGCTTCCCACTGCTGCTTGACTCAGGGTGTGGGCAGAGAGGTGAAGATGTGCCCACAGCATGCTAAGAAACTGGTGGGCATGCTCCCTCTTCACAGCACTGCATCCCACTCCATGATTTGGGACATGTCTCAGCAGAACAGAGGCTGCTGGAGGAAAGGGATTTCCACATTATCATCCAGATTGCATCCACTCAAGGAAACAACTAGTGTCCAAATAAAAGTAAAGTTCTGTAGTGTGTTATGGAGCTGTGTGGGAGTTTGTGTTGAAACACCCTCCTCTGGAGAACTGTGAAGCATAAACTATGAGTGTTCTTGAAGACCTGGTAGTCAATAGGCTTTGCTGTGATGTCTGATGACTGCCTGGCATGGAATGCGTGGGGCAGCCTTGCCCACATGGGGTAACACAGCCCCCTTTTCTTGCCCTATAGACTGATGCCTGGGAGCAGGAGGCAGCTTTATTAAAACACCAGTCCTTGCTGCAGGATATCCTGATGAGTATGGAAATATGTAAACTTAAGCCACAGGAAGCCTGACACATCTTTTGCTACCCAGAGGGTGGGGTGCAGCCTGGGGTGTCCTCTGGGATGATTTTCTCACCCTCACTGCCTCCAGTAGTGTGTGCTGGTGTGTGTGACCACCTGCTAATGCTCCTCCCCAGGGGACAGCAAGAGAGGCAGGATGACATCGGGTAAAGCTGTCACAGAGGGAAGCTGCACTGGGAGAAGTGCTTTGGCACAGCACTGGCAGTGAGTGACTTGCTGGCCTGGAGACAGAGGAGAGTGGAAAAGGCAGGTGACTGGCATGGAGGGAGCAGAGAGGTAAGTGTCATGCAGCAAGGAAGACACTTGACAGATCTGTGCTGGCATTTTGTGTTTATAAGCCATACTGTGACTGATGAGCTCCACAATAAAATCCCTACTGACTGCAGAGGCTGCAGAAATACCCTTTTTGTTGGGGGAAAGAAAGCACAAACAAAAGCGGGAGGGGGTGAATTCATATTTCTCAACTTTTTGTCTGAGAAATGTCTTCAATACATTCTTTTGAAAGAAAAAGCTCTCCATCACTCAGTGCTGCGCTGGTTCACCATGACACAGAGTGAAGGTGACCAATGCAGGAAGAGCCATTCAGCATTTCAGAGCCCCAAGGAGTTTCTCTATGTGCCATTTTCTGTGTAAGGCCAGAGAGGAAGGGGAGGTGGGGTCAGAGGTGATAATAGTCTCATTTCCAACAAGCTACAAGGATGGCCTCTACCAGTTGTATCATGATGGACTTTAAATCAGGCAGTAGCTCTGGGATCTCACTTCTCATGATCACTAGTGATAGATAGTCCCTACTCACAGGGACATTTGTGAGAAAAATTAAATTTGTGTTTGTTCAAGCAAGTTTCAGACAGGGAGGAATTGCTGCCATGCTGGAGAGGTCATCTTAACCTCCATCTTAACCTGCCATCCTGCAGCATCATCCTGAGCAGCTACTCTACTCCCAAATGCATGGATCATTCTGAGGACAAGTTTCTGGGATGCAGGGAGGCATCCTGAGGAGTCAGTGAAAGAGCAGCAGTCACAGTTCCTCTGAGCAGTTTATTTCTCCCAGTCACTACCCTGGAGGTAAAATCCCCTTCTGACTCCAGGGCAGAGCTAAGTGACACTAATGCCTTTGGTTTGCCATCAGAAGGGAAAGGATTGTGTCAACACAGAAAATGCTCTTTGCTGACAGATTGTTAGAGACAAAAGAGACACAGTCAAGAGCAAGAATAAAACTAGAAGTTCTCAAGCAAAAAGATGCGAGAAAAGAGAGAAGATTTATTGTTTAAGTCACAAAAGATGGAAAAATGAAGGGAAAAGTAAAAAGACTATTAAATCTAATATGCCTGCACTTTAGAATAGCATTGATAAAGGCTGAGGATGTGAAGTGTAAAGGCTGAGACATATCTGAGGGTTGCATCTGATAATTTATGGTTAGAGAATAAATAGATAGTTTGGTTGATGTGGATATTGTTTCTAGACTATCAGGTATTAGAGGGCTGGAAGGAACACATCACTAGAAACATGAAGCAGGCCTCTGAAGATCATCCAGCTAT
>VWZN01015687.1:177070-192777 GCA_013396955.1 Regulus satrapa | reverse complement strand
TTTGTCTGCCACTTTTCAAGTCTGCATGTACCTGCTCCCCAAATCAAACACAACTTTTCCTTGGATTGCATTTTATTTTTTACTGAAGTATTTTCTATGAGGCCTATTCAATGCAACTACCTCTTCACCCTCACCCCATCAAATAGGGAGAAAAATGCAAACCTCAGAGTAGAATTTACAAAGACAGACTGTTGAATCCTTCTCTAAGCTCTTTTGCTTGAAGACTATAATTGTATTCTCTAGAAAGCCAAACTGATTTTGCTCACCCTCAGGAGCATTATGTTGTAAAAAAATCAAATCAAACTTCAGCACCTGATAATGGGAATAACTTTCCTTATCTGATGTAGATATTATATAATGTATGTGATTACTATGGAATTATGTATTTATAATATGGGATTTAATAGCCTTCAATGAGACACTTCCATTACAGCTTTTCCAGACTGTCTCAAGTGTTTGTTTTGGAGAAGGTAGTGAGCACAACAATCTTTTATCCAGGCTCCCAACATCGCAGAATGAAACAGACTGTAATTAAATGGAAATCTGTACTCCTTGTCATCACTGAAGACACTGGGGTGGTGTCCAAGCACCAGTTTGTCTTTTCAAACTCCTGAAGAAAAGCCTGATGGATATGTAAAACATGTGACCTAGTGAACTGAACTTTGCCTTTCACCCAGATCCAGACACCAATGATTTCCTATGTAGCAACACTAGTGTGTGATTACACCTCTCTAAATTGATACTATGGTTTCTCATCTTCATATGTCTCTGAGGAAAACATTCTGATCTCTCCAAGAGTTTGGTTTTACTGATAAAGGCAGACCCTCTGCACTCCTGAGTGATGGGTTCTACCCTAAGGCCCTGAGCAGTAGATGATGTTCGTGATATCTCTGACCAGCACTGCACTGAAGGGTGTTACAGCTCAACACTGCACATGGGCACCCTTCTGGATTGAATGATTAAATGTTTAGTACCATTTATACCTGTTTTCACCCAAAGAAGCAGAAGAGTGTATGCATAAAACCTGTATTAGTGTGCAAATTCATGCATATGTGTGAGTGTAAGACAAAGAAATTATGATTACCACACCCTTCTTTCTTGGATGACTCTAAGTATTTTCTGCATGATCTTCTGAAGTGACTATGAAGTTTCACATTTAAGAGTTGGGATTTACATAGTGGTCAGTGGATTTTACTTGTTAGTCCTCTGGATTTTCTTTCCTCTTTTCATTAGATGGCAGACTCTTTGTTCTCTTTTCCATCTGTTCACTGAAAAATAGCAGGGCTAACAGCCAAAAATTGCCTGAAATCTGACTTGGGTATTGGCTGAGTTCACTGCTAAGGTGTATATATATATATATATATTTTTTTTTTTCTTAATTTTTTTTTCCCTTCTTCTTTGGGGTCTAAAAGTAAGCCAACTTCTCAGCACAGGATATTTCTCCTAGCACCTAAACTTCTTGATCTTAGCTCTGACCAATTTGTTGCGACAGATATTTGCTGCAGAAAAATACCCTAGCTTCCTGGATTTTATGAAGTTGGGCCAATTTCACTGAAAATACCTCCCAAAGGAAATTATTCTCTTCTTCCTGAATTCTTTCTTTCTACTATTAATTGTTCACCTCCGAGAACCCATTGTTCCCAATGTTGGAAATTTCTGCATCTTTCAAGTGACTTCATACTTTTGAAAGTAGAAACTCCCCGTACTTCACTCTGTCTCTAGGATTTACCCAGTGACATTCCGGGTGGCTTCCTCCACTTGCATAATTGTTGCCCTGTCTCAGCTGCTGTGTTATCCTGGCTTGAGTATGCGCTTCCCAATACAAACTGAGTTTGTGTCTCAGAGAAATAGTGAAAGATCTCCAGAGAAAAGAGAAACCTGTTCAAAGCATGCTGCCAAAGTCAGCAGCCTAAACTTCCAAATAAATATGAAAAGAAAAAGAAACAAACCCAAAGCCACCGTGGAGAAACTACAAGCCAGTCAGCTCTGAACTGAGAAAGAGAACTATAATTTCAGAGGAGGATGGAGTAACACCCTGACTACTACTTGCAGGTTCTTTCAGCATGGGAGGGAAGTGTTACTTGTCATTCAATCATAAGTGATAACTGGAAAATATATGTTGCAGTATCAACCCTTTTGTGATGAAAAAATCATGACTGAATAATATCTCCTGGTGATGTGAGCCAGGCATCAAGAAGCTCCCTTTATGTTCTTGTGCTCTGAGGTCAACATGTTTGGGTTATTTCATCCTTGAACTTCTTTACCACTTTCAGTACTGACAGATGCATTTTTCTGCCCAAATCCTTGTCCTCCTACAGCCTTTTCCACAGTATGCCTCTCCTCCTCTCCATTCCTCCCCTTCTGTGGCAGGCCTTACCTCTTGCCCTCCACTGGAATCTCAACAGCCCTTCACCCACATCTACTGCATGGATATTATTGGAGCATCTCAGACCTCTATGTCAATACATTTCAAATTATTTTCCCACCTCTGCTTCCCTCCCTAAGGTCTGCCTTTCCAGATACTGTTGCCAGTTACTTCATTGTGGCAAAAAACCCATGTTCCTTATTCGTAATCCTCATCTATGCTCTTCAGATGCACTACCTTGATGTTTCCCCCCTCCTTAACTCTACACTTTTGGGACACTGCTAAATCCTCATCCCTATTCTTTTTACAACTAAAATTTTCCTTTATACTCCCCACTCCCCATTCTATTTCCAGTATTCACTTGTTTAGTCTGGAGTTCCTCAGGGTAAGATTCTGTTTCAGTGATTTTTTTTTTTTTTTTTTCCTAGAAATACAGAAAAAAGTGCTTCAGTGTGACTTTCGTGGAACCCCAAAATAAACCTTTGGACTACTAATTAGGAGAAAATTTTAATAAAATGAAACAAAATACAGAAAACTTTTTTCATTTGAACACAAATTAAATTTGATCCAGCATTAGGAAAAAAAAAAAAATCCCGCAATGTAATTTTGGAGGGTTTTTTTTAATAACACAGGGTGCTCTCATAGTCTTAACCCCATTCCCAATAATAAGCTGTGCAACAGACGGATGTACCATAATAAAGAATGGGGAAGTTGCTTTTTCTCATTCACACTATCTCGGTTTGAACTGTGCCCCAAGGCTTCCGTTTCTATGCCAGCAGATGTGTAGGTCACTGCCAGATAGCTCTGGGTCTGGTTGCTTGTTGCATTGTGCCATATGTCAGCTGCTGTGCCTGTGCAAAATCTGATGCAGGCTTTTGCTCTCTCTTAATGCCCCCAAGGTAGTTCTCCCCTTATGCCAACTATGTTTAGCTGCAATTTCACTGTTGAGCTTTGCAAAATTGAGCTGAAGAGAATTAAAAAAAAAAAAAAAAGGTGATAGTCAAGTCAAATGGGAAGCACTAAACAGCAAGGAAAACACCACTATGTCTCCTATTTTGTCCAGATGCAGATGGAAGCTTTGAGGCTGCTGTAGAAACAGGAGTGAAATTAATGCCTAGGGATTATGCTAAAGGCCAGCAGTGCAGCATGCCTGTGGATGCTGTTCTGAGCTTCCCACAGAGACATATCTCTGATAGTCACCTCTCCTTTGTATTTTCAAGGTCAGTTTGGTATTGGGATGGGGTTTGAAGTAGAACATAAGGCAGGATTTGCTGGTGAAGAAGCTAAGGTGGGAACAGTGATGTACGTGTCTCTGGAAAGGACTTGAATATTCTTGGGGCTGTGAGATGTGAGGAAGAGGGAAAAGCAGCAGTGCATTGAGTTGTTACTGCTTGGAAAATGCTTGCTTAGGAGAAGGCAAGCCTCACTCTGCTTGCTAATATGTTGTCAGTGCATTGTAACAGATTTGGGGAAACTCAAAAATGAATTCTCCTCTAAAGCTGTGCCTCACATGCAATCTGCATTTCCTTTCAGCAGACCTTTTCAATCTATTTTCTACTCTACCAAAAGGGGGTTTATTTCCCTCATTATGTTTTATGACTTCCTCATATCCCAGCAAGAATCCCAGAAATAGCCAAGGGATAACAATGTTCCTGCAGCTCACTGATGCAAAAGCAGTGAGCTGCATGGCTGTGTGTCCCATGTTGCCCACAACCCAAAGAAAACACTTCCTGCACTTTGCAGCTCTGGCTGTATATCCCCTTTTGTAAACCACACCAACTTCCTCTTACAACTGCAACAGTTAAGGATAGTGCTATTCTTGCAGTCCAAAATAAGTCCTCTGTCTCCTGCAGATGTCCCCTTGTACATCTGTGTGTACTCCTCCATTAATTCAGTTTTATTATCTGCATTCATCTACAACTTTCAAAAGCCTGATGGTAAACTCACTTTTGCTCCCTCTTCCATAGCTAGGTGCTCCTAGAGAGGGAAAAATTTAGATTGGCAACTGCTTCCTGAAATGCCTCCTATTATTTTGCTTATCTTCCTGTAAGTGTGTTCAGAGCAAATGTTTAGTACGGGACAGATAATGTAGTTACCGATAATGGATCCTTGATGCTGGGGACTTGCAGTGATTTACCTCCATCAAATTAAATCAGAACAGGTGTTGCCAGCTCAGTTCCAAATCAGAAGGTGAGCAGGTGCCACTAAGTTGCATCTGGCAGTGGGAGCAAACAAATCTCAGCCAGAGAATTGTTGAATAAGATGGTTTTTAATTTAGGTACACAACCTAAGCAATTAAAAACAGCTTTCCAAGGGTTCTTCTGCACACCTCTCTTGCACCAATTTAAGAAACAGTGGCAGAGGGACACTATTTGGATAGGGAGGAAAATACTATTTGGATTAGGAAGCATTGCAAATATTGCCTCTGCCATGTGAGGAATTTTCTCTCTCTTTGATAGAGAGACATTAATGTAGATATGCTTCAAAGTAAATTTCCTTGTGTTGGAAAGGCTGAGGAGGGCAGACCTCTAGGGCAGAGGAGAGAGAACGTTGTGGCAAGTTGCAGTGATTCCACAAATTGTTGGGTGTGGGTCTGTTTCTGCATTGCAAATAGCCTCCCGCAAGAACGAAACTTCATTGCAGAAGTGGAGCATCTTTCTTAAGAATGCTCTGACACTACATCATAGCCCGTGGGTGGTTTCAGGGCTAGACCTGAAACAAGACATGTTTCTTCCTCAGAATACCTTGGGCCATTACTTTGGTAACAAGCACAGTGTCTCCATATTTGGCTAAAATCAGTGCTTTTGAAAGCATGGATTAAGTCCTCTCCCAGCTGTATGTAAAAGCATTTTTAACTAAGTCGTTTTCAACCAAACAGTGTTCATCCAGGGCAGTAAATCACACAAACAATGTTAATCGCTTTTCGTCATGTTAATGGCCTTAAACTGCCTCAGAAATTGCTCCACCTAATTTTATTTCACTGGGGCTCTGCAAGGGGGTCCAGCAACAAGTAACCACTCTCAGAATCAAGACTCAATTACTGCAAATATCTCAGTAAATGTAAGAAGGCAGATCCTCAGATCATATAAACCAGTGTAGTCCTGCTGATGTCTGTGATGTTCTGGTGATTGACACCAGCAGGGCTGGTTGATACAGGTAAAGTAAATGGTCTGCAGTTTTAAATGCCTGCTGATAATGGGTCCCATGGTAAATCAGTGGCTGACTTGTTAGTTTTCTTTTAAAATTGACTCAGGAGGTGCATTCATGGGAAGAAAAAAAAAAAAAAACAAACCAAATCACTAGCTTAAAAAAGCAGTGGCCAACACAGGTAGCACTGCAGGAAGTAGAGTTCACATTTGCATTTAGACACAGGGCCTGATTTGTTAGCAGACAGATGCTTGTGCAGGTGCTCCAAGGGTCTAGAAAGGCCTGATCCCTGCACCAGCCATGTGCTAGTCTGATTGACCCAAGATGAGGATATGACCTCTGATTGGGATCTCACCTGCATGTCTCTGGTCTCTTGAGAATTAAAGCCTGCAATAACTTACCTTCGACTTTTCAACCATTTTAGAGTCAAGAATCAGATGGCTTTGAGCAACCTTCTAGTGAAACTGGTGCAAGATAGAAATACTGAACCTGGATGAAGATCATCTTCCTCACCCTGTTAGGGTTTTCAAGAATTCCAGTATTTTTCCTATGTCCAACCAGGGATGAAAGGTGTTTTTAAAACTTGGATGAAAATTTCCAAAATAAAATCAGGATGGGGCCAAGCTAAATATTTTACTTTAATAATGTTCAAAGAGTTTATTTAGATTGTGACCTTTCAAAGCATCTTTTTAGTACAAAAGGAATGTGGGGTTTTTGCTTGTTTCCTTCAATTAGAAAATAAAACTTTTCACTTTTAAAAATGTCAAAACAGCCATCCTTCATCATTCAATGGTCCTTTTGCAGTTTTTTTAAGCTGAGAGACTTGTTGAGATCAAACCATTGCTATCAATCAGCTTCAGTTTTGACAGATGTCTGGGGTTTTTTCATTGTATGTGAAGGGAAAATAAAATTTTAGTCCAAAAATTCCTGATCAGTGCTAGCATTTTTTACCTCAGTTTTGAAAACCTTCTGCCTTACACAGGTTTCAGCCCAGTTAAATGTGGCTGGACTGGGCAGTGGAAATGCAGGAATTTTTTTTTCTCTAGTTAATTTTTAAATGAATACTTTGATATTTTCTTTTTCTTTTCCTTTTTTTTTTCCCCTTTTATCAGTGACCTACATGATTTATAGAACCTCTAAGTGATTTATATTCTGTTTGCATGATTTAGTATCTAGCGTGAATGCAGTTTGGTTGAAAATGGCTTAATGAAAAATGGTTTCTTTATAGCATAGATGGAGCTTAATCCATGTTTTCAAAAATCATTCTGATTAAAGCCTTATAAGGATCAGACCAAGACAGTGTCTGTTGCCAAGGTATCTGCTACAAATATGGTTCCCAGGGAAAAATTTAAAGGCTTTATGTCATGAAAGAAAAAAGGCTTACTGTCTGAAATATAGTGTTGATGAGAAAACTTTATGTATTTCCAACTCAGAGAGTAACAAGGCAAAGCTTTAAGGTGAAAAATGGGAAATAAACCCAACCTGATTAAAAAATTAAGAAAGCCTCCAAAGACAGCTCACCTGATATTTTATGCCAAGTAAGATCACTGACTGTATTCCAGTTTTTCAAATTCTGTATGCTTGACTCTGAAGAGAGGATGAGAAGGTCCTGACCACAGTTTCTGGCCCACTGTCCTTGAATGGGTGCGTGAAATTTTCAAATAATTTTGGNGGTGGTGGTGATTAGGGACACATTTTATTTAAAATTGCCTCATCTTCATATGAGTATTTGTTTACACCAGTTCTCTACTAAATGTCACAAATACCAAATAAATCCCTAAAGATGTTCAGGCTCCAAGAGGTGAAATTGAGTTAAAGTATTTATAGTTTTCCTTAATTGGTGGCTGTTCTACAAGGCAGAATTTTCAGACCTAAATATACCCTACACTAAATGAAAATTTGACTTTTTCATGGTAGCACAAGCCAAAGTCTAAGGATGATGGAGGAATTGCAGTTCTTCAGCTGTGTCCACTGAGGTCAAGTTTGATGCAGGAGTATCAGCACAATGCAGCACTTGATGCTGGCATGTTTTGTGATCACTTCCCATCAGCAATGTTTTTTACCTGCTGGCTTCATTTTTGTACATTACCTGCATTCATTTTTGATGATGCAGGTAAGGCCTTTTTTGTTTCAGTTGTTTTGTTTTTTTCATTGTTTTTAGGTCAAGCACCCATGCAAGGATGTTTTAAGTGTGTATATTGATACAGCCAATATAAACTGTAATTCAACTGACTTCAAAGGGCATTTCTGTGTATAGTGTGATGGCAAAGTA
Organism: Regulus satrapa; assembly: GCA_013396955.1. NCBI lineage: Eukaryota > Metazoa > Chordata > Aves > Passeriformes > Regulidae > Regulus > Regulus satrapa. The sequence continues at coordinate 184,993 of VWZN01015687.1, read as the reverse complement.
GCAGAAAGCTCTTCTTAAGGGAGGCTGCAGACAGTCAGGAAGCAAAGCTTCGAGAAGCTGACTCTCCAGAGCAAGAGGAGCAGTATTCTCACAGTATTTCCAGCTTGCAGTGGCTGCCCTGCTGCACCACTCTGTCACAGGCTTTGCAAGCACAGTGGCCCTTCTAATGGCACAGCCTACACGTTCTGGTTTTTTTCTGGACTTTCCTGAAGAGAACCACAAGACTCTCCTCCCTTCCCACACCACTGGTGACCTTCTGGGTAAAGCTCACTGAACATGGGTGAGTTCTGGCTGCATATGCCTTTAGAGTGAAACTGATCTGCCTATAAGCATAAATTAAGAGAGATCCATGTTTCCAGATGTTTATCAAACATCACTGAGTGTCCAGAAACCACAGAAAAATAGGCCCCATCTGCTTTACCTCAGAATTTCAATGTGGAAAACAAGACATAGCAGAAGAAATGTGGAAGAATTGTACCTTGTTCTACTGCACCCTTCTGCCATCCGTGTCTCACAAAGGCAACCTCTGATCAGACTTGTCAGAGTTGTGTCACATATTGCCAGGATGTGACGGCATGCCCAAAGACACCAGAGCAGCAAAACACTGGTAATTCTGCTCAAACCCTGTTACCACTTTGCAAATAAATGCAGTACTCCTGAAGCATCTATTGGTGATCAGCTGCCCACTCACCTTTAATTCTTACTTCAGCTCCAGATAATGAAGGGCATTCTCCCATCCTTGAAGCACAGATTTCTGCTCCTGCAGCAGTTTGGTGAGGGGCAGCACTGCCAGCTGCAGAGGGGTGCCCACCTGCCTGCCACTCATTCCTGGTGCTTTTCCAGCCAGTTTCCTGCTCATCCAGCTGCAAATCAAAGTGATTCTGCCAAAGAAGAGTAATGTGCAGCAGATAACAGGAATAGACCAAGGCTTAATGATTATTGTTTTTGCACAGTCTTAAACTTACTTTGCCACTTCCATGTCTGCAAAGTGATTCAGAGAAAAGCTCATGGAAACAGTGTTAAGTCTGTGCATTTCATGAGGTGGTGGTGCAAGTGATTATGCAGGGTGCAAGTGGTAAAGAGAGGCTGGAGCTTTTATTTGCACTCAGTTTATGTTGTTTTCTATTATTTTTAGAGTCACTCACCCTTCAGCAAATGCAGTTGGGTGACTCTTGGTGCACATGAAGGGAAAATCACAGTCAGACAGTGGAATTACATTGATAGGTTAGATATCTGAGGCATGTTTGTGTCGTTAGGGGAGGACAGTTAGACACACAGGTGAGTTTTCCACAGGTAACCAGGATAAGCAACAAATAGGAAAGATTAAGTGTCAAAGAGGGCATTGTCTTCTAAGTGGCTCGTGAAAAAAAATGACTAAACAGTAATAGAATTTTAAAGGTATTTATCTTAACATGTAACATATAGGCAGCAATTCAAAGAAATGCCTTTAGTTAAGTTGCACACCTGTTGATCTCTAAGTACATGTTTAGATGTCCTCAGTAAGGATGAACATACCTGCCTCAGTGCTGTCCTGAGGAGAGGCTTAGATGATGAAGGAAATGGTGAGATTGTTTTCCCTGCGGCAGCAGAACTTTGATTCACTTTTCACCTTCTTTTTCAACAGTCTGTTTATTTTCATTGAACACTGGTTTGAATTCTTGTGTTTTGGCAATAACAGTCTTGACCGTTCCTCATTCTTTGTGCTGTTCTCCCCCACCATTGCCACCTCTGAAGTTAAGTCTGTTTTTTTGTACTTTCTGTGTTTGGAAGTGGGGGAGTGGAGGAGTTGCTGACTGAGGTAGCCAGTGATGGTTACTAAATGTGTCTGCTTGGTTGAAAGTAAAGAAGCATATAACAAATGTAAAGGGAGAAAAATGGATTATTTGTTATTCCTTGGGGGGAGGGGGGGGAAGGGAATTCTACCCTTAAAGTGATGCCCTAGAAATCCAGCTGGAATGTTAAATAAAAGCCAGAGGCCCCCCACAAGTGTGTTAGCAGAGAAAAGCTCCTCGCAGTGAGGGCGTTTGAAAATTCAAACTCAAAAATAATATTCCATAAAGGAAAAATTCTCCTAAGAAAACAAAAAGTAAGGAAATTTAAGGCATAATAAGGACTGGCCACAGTACTTAGGTTGTGCAGGATCTATCAAGCAAAATGTTGTTGACACAAACCCCTGACTATTTTCACTGTACAAATACACATGCTCGCACTTTATTTGGAGTGGCCTTAAGTTTGCCTTGAGATCACCAACTGAGCTTTTAAATTAACACAGGATGCTCACACTGCCATGGGCCATTCTAATGGCCTTCCAGAAAACTCTTTGCATACAGAAAAGGAGGTGGGGCACTTTCTATTTCCCTTTCTGTATCTCTAAAAGGCATTAAGAAAGTCAAGAAAACATCAGGGAGAGGAACACGCACAAGTCAATATTCTGAAAAATTATTTATGAGTTTTTTGGGGTATTTTACCTAAGGTCTTGAGGTTAACCTATCTGTCTTCTTCTCCCTCCTCCCAACTGATCCTCATTGTCCAACACATCAGAGCACTTCCTTTAGTAAAGAATAATCTTGCTGTGTTGATTTAACACCAACGAGGCTCTGCCCCATTAAACTCAATGAGAATTCACTAGTAAGATACAAAGGACGTGGGTCTTTACAGATCAGAGGATCACTATGTCCTAAATACAAAACTGTGGAATGACAGGCCTGTAAAGTTACTGTTTTTCTAAAAGTAGACAGAGCATTAATGGGAGTTATGCTGATTTATCACTTTGATGATATGCCTCAAATGTCCTGCTCTGTGTGAGAGAACAGACCATCCTTGTGTTTGCTGGGTCACAACCTTCCCTTTTGAGACAGTAAGTTAATTTACCCAAGGTTGCCAATTCAGGTGTTGTGCCAGTGACCAGACAATTGGATTTGCCATGACAATCCTCATGAAATGAATCTTGTTCCAGTATCTCAAAGTCTTCGAACACAACCTTGTACTGGGGTTTTCTTCTAGATACACTTTTCTTCTTAATTATTTTCACTCAAACTTCCATGACAAGCATTTGTGCATTTTCAGACTTCTTTTCATAAACTACTTGTGTCAGCCCCCATGTCAGGTACCACAACTGGGAGGTAACGGGAGAAAGTGCATTCTTCCCATTTTATTATCTGGCACTTCCCATCCATAGTTTTTAGAAAAAGGTCTAGTTAAACTAGATTTGGCTCTGTTTCATTAAAAATATCTATTGTACGTGTTTGATTTTGAGAGAAAATGAAAAGGGCCATGAGATATCTGGGCAGTTGCTGCCAGTGACTGGGTACAAAAGGGGTGTCCCATCTGCAGACATGCAGATTCTCTCCAGGCTAGAGGAAAATTCACTGACCAGATGAACCATAATGATCATGACTGTGGATCTGGACATATTCCTACCAAGCAGTGAACTGACACTATTGATCCATTTTGTGTGAGTTGAGAACAAGTCTTCAGATTGCAGGGATGTTCCTTTTATGGACTGAATTGAATCAGTTGATGGAGAATTTACAGGGCCCACTCTCCATTTCCAATCAGCTGATAACTAATCTGAACCCTTAGATTTTGTAACAAATATATGGGTAGTTATGAACTTAGTGCCCTCAGTCCAAAATTAACAAAGGGTATATGTGCTACTATATTTTAGTAATTTATTAGTTCCTCAGATTTGCAAATTAACACAGACATTCCAGAGAGAAGGACAGATTATCCATCCACTTCATCATAGCTACTTTTTAAGAGCCTTAACCAGGATATTATGGTTGTGCTGTGTGAAGACACGATACCCCAGAGCCATAATGACACTTTATATGAAATTAAGTGTACTTCAAATTCTTCTGGTGCATCAACTCAAATCTGTCATAGAATTTGACATGGAAAATATCCTGAATATAAAATGCCTTCAGTAGTATAAAATCATGATAACCACTTAACAAGCTTTCAATAGGCCTAAATAAAAAGGTTTTAATCCCCTTTTTAGTGTTCAGAACTGAGTTGTTTATGCATGGCTTTTATTAATTAATTATAGTACAATATAGTTCATTCATTAAAATCAGTTTGACTTCATCTGCAGAACTTATAAATGGATCAGAGATTTTATAATAAAATAAGTATTTGGACAATAGTGTCCCAGGGAATGTTAAAGTTCTTGAAGAATACTTCTTGGTTATTCAGTGAAATGCATCAATACTCTGCCAAATCTGTAATGAATTAACACCTCAGCATGAGATTAGGAGTATCCATATTCTACAAAACCTGCAGTGTGTTGTCCTTTGGAGTAGGCATAAAATCTGTGAACACACTGACTTTTGGTCATTAAAGAACCCCAGGAAACTTTAAGCATAAAGACCTTGTAACAGATGGTCTGGATAAAAAATTCTAACTCATGTCTGATATTCATCTGTTGGTATAAATCAGCATTGTGGCTGTGGCTTTGGTAATACAGCAGAGATTCGCATCAAAAGGCTTCCTGGCCCTGGTTGCCTAAACCGTCCCTTGTTTTTTAAATTGGATATGTTATTTCTTCTTCCTTCCTCTACTGAAAACAGAAAGTAGATTCCAGTGTCTGCTTTTATGGATGATGGGAATCAAGGAGTGTATCTTTTAAATGTCTCCTTATTCCTTGTGGTCAAGTTATCTCCCATTTTCTTTACGGTGTAGAAACTTGCACAGGAAAAAAAAAACTATACAACTACAAAGGCATAATCACCCAAGCTTAAAGAATTTTTATTTTTTTTTTTAAATTTATTTATGTATCACCAGGGAAATAGAGGCCTGAAGTGAATGTCAAGTTCTATGAGATCATAATGTTGGGCATTGTAATATTCAGTCATCCTGGTGTATATAATTGAGCAAATTGCAGAGCAATGCATAGCCAGGCTTCATGTCTCAGTTACTGCTACTGAAAAGTTGCCACTCCTCAGAAGCTACCTAAGTACTGGATTTTATGCTAGAGTATTTAGGATGTATGAATTTCAAGGTAATAATTATAGACAATCTCAAATAGTATTCCTGATAACTGAGCTTAACTTTTCAATAGTTGTACATTCTGATGAAGTGATGCCCAACTACACCACTGAGAACTGTCTGAAGATAAAGCCACCTGCATGCAATTTGGTGCTAAACCATAGCTTCACATAAGAAGTGTAGCCTTCTGAGATTTCAGCAGGGTGGTGTTGTCTGGAATTGTCTGTCAATGCAGCAGTTCCTAGAGTTTTTCCAGCACTTCCAAAGGGAATAAACAACTTAGAGACATTACCTACAGGCTAGCTTAAATCTGCTTCCCAGCATCAAGGGAGCAGACCCTTTTCCAAGCATGTTATAGGTTTATGCATGCTTTCTCTATTTCTTTTCTCTTGGGTTTGTGTGAACTCTGGGGACCCTTCTTCTAAGGAAGCAAATTCAGACACAGCCATTTAAATCAGTAATATAAAGTTAGCCAGGACTGATGTTTGCCTCTAGATTCTAGTTAGCAATATGCACTTAAATTAATTGTAAGTAATATCAATAATATAATCTTAGCACTTCTCAGGATAATGAGTTGGCTCACTTTAAATCATAAGTCCTGTTATCAAGGCAGCATGTGCAGCAACAGCTGCAGAGGATGCTTCCCATGGTAGGGCCTCTTTTATATGGCCTTTGGTGATTAGGACCAGCACATTGTCTCACAAGGGCTGCATTCAAACAAGCAGAAATGGGAAAATGGCGGTGCCAAAAAGTGGAAAATCTGCAAATGAAATCCTGTACTGTTATGATGTTCTGGCAGTAGCAAATCAGAATGGTACTCTAAGGGGGCATTGTTTTGGTTTCTCCAGGACAACATTTGGCAGCAGATGGGAGGGAAGTTACCACCTTCACTTTATCACATCAGCTTTTATACCTAATTATTATAAAATGCATCCCAAGAGCTGCATCAGTAGCACAGAAGTTGCTCATGCCATTCTTCTCTTCATATATGACACTGTTCTGTTAGAGTCAGTGGACCTTCCGGAGGAGAGAGATGCAGTTTACCCAAGACTTAACATTAAATAACTTTCAGAGTATTATTATTTTTATTACTGTAGTGCATGGAAGTTATAGTAATAGAACAGACCCCCACTGTGTTAGGGACCTTAAAAACAGAGTATAAAAAGACACTGTTTTCCCAAAAGAGTTTCAAATTAATTATCCTTCTTCATTCCGGACACAGTCTCTGTACCTACAGCAAAGAAAAATCTTGTTTGCTTATTTATTTTGCTTGATTCAATTTAGAATAGACTGCTCAGTTTATTTTTCCGTTAAAAAGACGATGCCAAGCTGAGTGCTAACATACATGAACTACAACCCCTTTGTTTTTAATAGGGGAGGAAGGAGGTAAATGCTTGATTAATTTGGCTCATCTTGGTTGAAAAACAATAAAGGTTTGTCTTAACTGGTCATAAGTAGAGCGGATACTTTAAACACAAGCAAGCTACCTCTCAAGCTGTGGGTGATAGATTATCTGGGATATGGTATGAAAAATTAGCCAACACATTTACCATACCCTCTAGGAAGGCCTGTGATTAAATTTAACACAGCTGACCTTGTTGTTCTAAGTCTAATGAGCCAGAATGGATAGAAATGTCCTTGATCCAGCTGGTGGTTTATAGTGTCAGGCTCTAGTCTTATATAATTTATCCACTTTAACCCCAGCACTGGTGCAATTGCTTAATGCACTGGCCTGTCACCTTTCAAATGGAATTTTTGGTTTGCTTGATGTAAAGTGAAATTAGACTCAACTGCTTTCTGAGGCAACGATACATGGCTTCAGCCTAAGACAGTAAAGTCAGGGTTTTACCCTGAGACCTGCTACTGGTACAAAGGTGAGGGCTGAGCGCTCCCCAAAACACTGAAATCTGTTTCAGAAGTGGAGGAAAGTGTCTTGAATACAGCTTCTGCAGGAGTTGCCTGTCAGAGCAAATGCTCACTTGTGCTGTGATAATTCTCTTTTGTGACTGCTCTTTCAGATAATGTGTCCAATTTCTACAAATTTGTGCATGACTTAACCCAAGTATCGTGCATCATGTATCCAGCACATGCTGCCCACAACAAGCAGAAGCAAAGAACTCTCAAACAAAAAAGATTACAAAATGCATTTTTGCTGCCTGAGGTACATTTCCAGTCTAGAGCTGTAGTCTTCAGTCTGTTAAATCTTTCTCTACAACCATGAAACAAGCATGCAACATTTTGTAACAAACTTCTGAGATTTTTCTGGCATGTCAGATCTTTCACCGTGAAAAGAGATTCAACCCTTCCTTGTGCAGATCCTTTCCCAGAGTTGCAGGAGATAGCTGGCTCTACCCAGCCAAAGCTGGCCTTGTTTGGCTGAGACAGCACACATTGGTGCAACTCTGGGAGGAGTTCTGCAGAGCTCTGAGGGAAGGAAATCAAATCCCAGCAGATGTCCAGCCTTTCCTCTGAGCAGTTGGGACGCACGAGAGGGCATGAAAGCTGCCACTCAGGCCGCCAAGACGTGTCCCCTGCAGACACTTTCTTGTACTCAGGGGCCAACAGACAGCAATGCAGGGAATACTTAACTCACAGTGTGGAGGATATTTCTTCTAACACTAGAAAAGAATCACACCTGTGTTTTACAGCCCACAGGAAAAAAACGAGAGTGAGGCACAGCACTATCATGGCTACTTATGCAATTTCTTCTGCTTCCTACACTCAAGATCTGCAGAAACCCTTGGTGAAACCCCTTCAATGAAACCCTTGGTGTCTCTCTTTCTGTCCTGTCTCTTGTGCCATGTCTTGATAGGATATTTCCTGAAAAAGTTAAGGGTAGTTTTCCAAAAGCCTTGAACCAGGAACCCTTCCATTAGCTACTGCAAAACTGCAAGGGTGTTTTTGGGTTTTTTGGGGGGTTTTTTTGGGTTGGTTTTT
>VWZN01015687.1:129359-173206 GCA_013396955.1 Regulus satrapa | reverse complement strand
AGCCAGAGCTGATGAAAGCATCCCGAGGGTGCTCTAATTTCACTTGAGGAGCAACACTTTTAGGTCTCACCAATAACATGTTTTTATATTACATACTGCAATGTGATTGGGACCCCAGCTAATCAGCAGCCCATCATAGCCCTTCTACTATCAGTTACTTAGCCATGGTAGGAGGGAGAGGTTCCTCGCTCCTGGAGAAGCACAGAAAGGAGAATTATTAAAGTGATTTTTTGGGTCCTTGAGTCCTTGATTTTTCGACAGTGCAATCATTATGTTGAGCAGAATGGCAACTGGGAACATCACTGTGTTCATGGCTGTGATGAGAGCTTTTTACCCTATTTTCCCCTCATAATTCTCTGCCTTTGTCAGAATATTACTAAAAAAAGTGGAGGAAGTTTATAAAGCCATTATCCTTTTTAAAGTAACACAAAAGTTTTGGTTGTGCACCTTGGCCTTGAGTTTCTCCAGCAGAAAGAAGCCATTACTTAGACAAGTGTTCTCCCATCCATGCCACATTCGGAAACACAATCCTCATAAATTGCTGGGATTTCAGAAAGTTTGTCTTTGTGCATTAATTTGAACTTCCATATTTAATGGGTTAAAGGAATCAATACAGCAATGTTGAGGAGTCTAGATTTGCCATACTTAACCTGCAATTACAGCTCCTTACTGAAAGTTATAGCTGGGCTGAAGCCCTTCAAATCTTAGATTAATCAGACTCAGCTTAGCGTCCCTGCCTATAAATTCCAGAAAGTTAGATTTATTTCAACATAGTGAATCATGAAGCTTTTGGCAACAAACTGAAGAGTGTATTTTTTCCATGGGAAAGTGGAGGAAGAAATATGTTTGGATGGATTTTGTAGAGGGGAAAAAGTCTCCTTCAAAGGCATGTTCTACAACTTAATTAATAAATATTCCACTGATTGGCTGGTGCAGTGATAGGCTTCATTGTAGCTAATGAAGCTTCATCAATGTATGCCAGATGAGAATCTGAAAAATAATTCTTCATGTAAGATTTATAAATAGTACAGAGGAAATATGTTGTCATAAAATGAGAACAGTTAGCCCTATTAAAGCACCCTTTTAATTTAGTTATTCCCAAGGAGCATATGTCTCATTGCTCTGGGCCTGAGGTAGTGGGGGTCATTTTATCCCGTGATGGATGTCCCGAGCATCCCACAATGAGTGTCCCATGGAGTGCAGCTGCAGGCAAACCCGTAGGCACACATGAGTGGGTAAGTGGGCAGAAGGGCTGGGACAGGTAAGAGCACCTGAACAGCTCCCTGGAGCTCTCCCTTCTCCAGGCCAGCAAGGACTCCCAGCACTCCCTGGGACCTTCTCCCTGCCTCTTGCAAGAGTGGCACCCGAAGGAGGGGGAGTTAAGCCATCAAGTGGGTGTCTCTGTACCAGAAGGCAACAACTGGCACAGGAGCAGGTGGGGAGGAGGACTGTGAGGAGGACAGGGGGAATAGAGTGCCTGTCTTATGAGAGCAAACTGGGAAAAGCTTGGACTGTTTAGCCTAGCAAAACAAAAGCTGAGATGGGATCCTGTTCTATCTATAAATACATGACGAGGGTAAACACCAGGGAGGGAGGAGAGCAATTTAAGCCAAAGGACAGTGTTGGCACAGGAACAAATGGGTCTATACAGGCAATGAATAATTTCTGGCTGTGAAATAGAGAAAAATTTCTGAGCACTGAAAGAGGGAGACTCTGGAGCAGCCAGAGGTTACAAGTTGGAGCTTTAATTCTTTTGAGGCAGCGTACTGACATGGCACAGAGACACAGAGACATGCACCAGCTGTGAGCTGGACCTGGTATCATCACTTTGCACCCTGTGCCTGGCCCTTCTGAGTCATCTGCAGGTGAAGGGATCTGCCCCTCAGTTTAACCACTTTGTCTTCTCAGAGTCCTGTCCCATGCATTGCTGTCTTTCACTGGAAATGTCAGTAGTCTTCAGGTGTGAGGCATGCTTGGTTTGGGTAGGATTGTGGTGCCTTTTATATGTTCTCTGTAAGTCAGAAATTCAACTTACCCTGTGAAAAAATATAGATATTTTCAAGTAAGGTACCTTTTAAAAATGGTATCAATTTTCTTCAAACTGAAGTAAAAAAGCAGTAGAAAAAGCCAGAAGTTTGAAAAACTGGTGAAGAATTTAATGTAATCCTGATGCTGATTTGTTTTCATAAATCGTTTTTGGAAGCTGTTACACTGAGTATAGAAATTTTTTATTATTATTATTATTTTTGATTGTTAGTTTCATGACCTTACATTTTCTCTTTCCAGTCAGTATATAAAAACATAATCTAATTTCATGTACCTCATGAGAACAGACTTAAATCCAATTTTTGTGTGTGGAAGCAGATTCTAATATTTGAGATGGCATATACTACTTGGGAAAAAAAGCTGGGATTTTTTTTACCTCTTTTTTGCTCCTTTGATAGTTTTTGCTGCTTCTACCTACAAGTCTGTAATTACTTATATGTACATTTATGTATGTCTATACACTAAAGGTTTTTTTAGGGTTTGTTTGTTTGTTTTGGTTTTTTTTGTGGTGATTTTGTTTTGTTTTGTTTTGATTTTTTTTTTCTGAATGCTTTCAAGGAGACACAAATTTATTCTCAACTGTGTTTTAAATCTTCAACTATAAGCACAACATACCAAAAACAAGTTCAGATTTCAGCACCTTCTTAAAGTTGCCAAGTCCTAGTTTTATTCTCTTTAGGACATTTACGTTGTAGGATGTAGACACAGATTAGGTCCCTCTCTGTCCTCTCTGTCCTGGGACATCTTAATGCCCCAGTACTTCTTTTTCAGGTAACAAACATGTCCCAAGGCTTAGATTTGCACCCTGTTCAAAAGGCTGGGGATAAAGAGCTGTTCTTTGTCCCTCCTGTTGGTGTTATTCCATTTTGGAGAAACAACTGGGTCCATGATGTTTTAGCATTCTGACCAGCAGTTGCAGAGTCGCTTGTGTTCCCTCACCAAATATTTAAGTATGCTATTCAAAGTAAAGCAGTTTGAGCAAACCAGCCTGAGGGAGGCCAGCTTCAGTGTGCACTGATAACTCAGCAGTTGAGAGAGAGACTTACTTGAGAGGTAAGAAACCTTGGGTCAAATCATTGCTCTGAATCTGTAAAGTGCAAAATAATAATAAAATTACCTACTTTAATCTGGTCCCTTTTTTCACCCGTTGTAGATGGGTTCTATATTTTTTGTATTTAATCAATATATATATATATTCCATCTATGTTAAATATACATATATTATTAAATATTTATATATTTATTGTATTTAATCAATTTATTAAATTGGTATTTAATCAAACCAATATTTTTTCCCAGCTCAGATGTCAAACTGAACATTTCCTGCTGATGTGTGATGGGTTCACATGGAATATTTCATGATGCTGCAGTACCATCTTGTCTCATTGATTGCCTAAGCACAGGAGCTCTATGCCACTCCATACATTGCAAGTCTCAGGATGAGCAGGCAGTGCACCACATTGTACAGAAGACAGACATTTGAACTGGTTTTAGTTATCTCGGATACTGAAGCAGAATAGCCACATTAGCATGATACAAAAGTAGAGTAAATTAGCCCTGGAAATGTTGCACCCATTACTGTCACTACCAATTACAATAATTAATGTTATTCATCTCTAGGCAGCGGATTAAAACTGAACTAACCCATTAGTAACTGAATGTCACTGAGACTGGAGGGTTGTTGGATTGCCTGTGTGAAGGTGGTGATTTCAGTTCGGTTCCTACTGGCAAATGGCCATGTTCTTTAAATGAATAATAAATGAATACACAACAAGCAAAATCTTGGCTCCCTGGAGCTCTCCATTAACTGAAATGGTGCAGGACGCAAACACATCTGTGTCAATTATTGAAAACTTTATCATGATACCAGATATTTCTGGGTTTTAATTCAGAAAGGAGTTGAGGATAGAATGGATCATAAAGACTGAAGGGCTCATTTTCTCCTTTAGAAAATTCCTCTAGAATAAGGGTGTTCACGTACCTATTTATAAGTTTTTAGTAGATTAATGAATGCCTGCTCTACTGCTGCTTGTTTGCACTATTTCCTGTTTGTTTATTAAATGATCATTTACAATGAAACACAGGACGCAGTCTGGGCAGAAATCACCCCTCAGTCACAGCACACTGCATTGCTATAATGAGATTATTTTATGCATTTCTGTCTAAGCACACACTAATCAGTTCTCCCGGACTGTTCCAAAAAATAAAATAGAGTTTAAGTTTTAGAGATCCATTAGTTGCAATTTGCTAAGCATGGGAGAAAAACCCTTATATTCAATTCTATAAATAGTTACTGCAATTAGACAATAGTTAAGTCTCTTCAGCTGATTTACTTAATTTAATTTGTCTGTAAGGTGTTTTCCAAATCTGATGGTTTTTAATCCTTATACTCTTAGCTCCTGTTTAACATATCCACTGGCAAGCTGACATACTTTGACACCTCACCACCCAATATGGTTTCTTCTTGCTTGCCCATTGGTGAATGAGAAACAAGCAAGGAGAATTAAACTCAAAGGAAGAAAACAAGACTAATGCAGTTTATTAAAGAGAACTATGAACAAGCTCCATCTGGAGATGTTTTTTTCTTTGGGTGGCTTTTTGGGATGGTTGGGTTGGATTTTTTGTTGTATTTTTTTAAACATATCTTTTTCTATGCAATGTAGAAATGGGCCAAAATTTTAACCCTGTTAATGTAATGTGTTACTGATATCTAGCAATTAGCTTGCAAAAAGATAAATGTTTATTGTGTCTGTTGATAGAGCCCATAGTGAAAATGAGAAGTTAACCTCATGGTCTTGATATAGGGGTGCTGAATGGAAAGAATGATTTCTCTGTGCTCCATACCTTATAATTATCACGCTTTGGAAGAACCCAGAGCAGAAACAGCTTCCTTTGCATTGCACTTTTTGGATGCCTTGCATGCCATTCCTCTCAAAGAAGATAAACTCAAACGGAATAAAATGTAATTTTCATTTTCTTTCCAGCTGTGGCACCCAACTGCTGGAGTTTTGACCTCTTTTTTTAGGTCTTCAGCATATAGTTATGTCCTATTCCACTCTAGGCTGTCATGTAAAGCGAGCAAGACACTTACAGGTGTGGAATTTGAAGGAAAATCAATAATGCAATGATTAGAGCACAAGCCTCTCAAATGCTCAAACTTCCAGGCTGTAGTCTACGGACTCCCATCACAGGATGAAGGTGTAAATAATTATTAGACTCCTACTGCTTCTCAGAAGCTTATCTTTGCATTTTGCCTACAGCATTAATAGAGACTCAGCTTTCTAATTACATTACATACATTATGTTGCATTTCAGTCTTGGTAAAGCAAATTAATCAGCCTTGTCTAAAAATAATGACCATGGCTCTTTAAGCTAACTGTGCATCCCAGGCATCTAAAATCTAACTCCTACGTGGTTTGCAGTATCGCCCATGCTCATAGACAAGCAAGATGTTCATGCTGCAACATTTAGACTATGTAATTCTTTCAGTATGTGAGGTGCTAATCTGCTAAAATGCTCCTGATAATCATTTTTTCTATGCTTTATTTGTCCTTATTAAATTACTGAAACCCCTGGGCTCAGATGTTTGAATATTTACCTCTGTCCTACAAAATCTTCTTTAGCTCTAGGAGTTGAGCCACAGGATGAAGCTTTAGATCAGTGTTTTAGATACTGAGAAAGATTTATCTGTGTCAGTCAAGCTGCGCAAGTCCTGTAAGCCTGTCCAAGAGGCTACACAGGAGACAAGGACCCTGTAGAGGGCAGCTGCACAAGTGCCAGGGAACCTGGTAGTGACAAAGTTACACACATCTCTAGTTCCAACCAGAGGAAGATGACCTTAAGCTGTTTGGGAACCTCGTTCGTGGAAGCTGCCAGAATGGAAAGGGTTTGTCTTCCATGTGTCCTGATTCATCATCTCTGCACAGGTCCTGTGAACCTTCAAGATAGATCCATCTGGTAGACAGCGGCTTTGCCTGTGCCAGTAAGAATATATTAGATTGCTGAAGGGGAGATGAGAGCAAAAGGGTATTACTTTTTCTCCCTGTGTTACAAGAAAAGGATATGTGCCAATTGGAGAAGAACTCTCCTGAGACTGCATTTTATAAAGGAGTTTGTTTACTCTCCAGCAGAAGAGTCACCCAGCAGCCAAGACTCCTGACTCAATTGTGCTCTTAGCGCAGCCGATTCGGTGCTGCAAGTTTAGTAAGCAGCAGAGAAATCCCACTGGAAAGATATGGGTTCAGAATGACAAACTGAGGCTCTGTCAAAGACAGGAAAGACAGTTTCGGTTTTTTTTATTCTTAATGCTGCAGTAAATCCCGCATTGTACAAATTGCAGTAGCAATAACAGCACCCCATATCTCTACACAAGGCAGTGGCATGACCTAGTAGGTGGGAAGCTCTCAGTAATCCTTTTGGCTGTTTTCTTCCCTGCAGACCCCAAAATGTAGCTGAACTCACAAAGTCCTTGTTGAGATTTTCTTTTTCTGTCACCTCTTTTTACAAGACACAGCTGGCACTTCTATTCAGTATCCATCAGTACACCAGTTGCAATGCCTTACTGCAATCTTTCTGCCTCCATTGTCACTCTGTTTTCTGTTGTGCTGCTGTAAATGAATCTATTTGTGCAATTAGCACTGGATCTGTAAAGTGCCTAATAACAGGGAAAACAGGAGCCTGTGAACTGAGGAAACCAGATGCACTACCAGGCTGGGTGGTGTCAGGTTGCATTTTCTTCATTAACAAAAGCAGAATATACTCATTGCAGCTTCAAGGTATTTGGAAGTACTATAGCAGTAAAGGTCTCAGCCAGATGATTCTGTAAGTAGCTGGGAAGTACCACTGGCAGTAAACTTAACATGGACTTTTTCAGGGTATGCCTTTTTAGTTCAGTGTAATGTGCTTGATAATCAGCAGAATTGGTGTTTGAAGTGATCATTGGCTAAAATAAAACTTTACATAAAACTAAGACTGTCCAAGGACTTTTTTAGCCTAAATAAATGGAAATGTTCAGTCTTTCTCCTAGTGAGATATGGCAGTCTGGGCACTTTGCTGGCACAGTGGAAACAATGTGAAAGAACATTCAGAGTGCAGTTTGACAGCGACTAGGCTTGCATTTGAAGCCTGCAATGGCTAGAACTTAAAGGAACCACAAGCTATATGTAAGTTGTACATGAGTGATACTATTAGCATGTGGCAGAAATCCAAACCTTCAAAACCATATGCAGAAAATGCAGGGCCACAGCTCGAAGTGATGGGACACAGCTGTGTTGTGTTGTCCAGTTTGGTGAGGTTGAGGAAGCTTGTGCTAAAAAGCTGTCATGACCTTTAGAGAGGATCTTAGATTGACATATTCATGCATGACTGTCTGCATTTAAAGGATATAGTACCAGTATCCACCAAATAAGATTTTTCATAATTTTCCATTGAATTCTGTGGAACTGCTCAAGTGTGTAAATGTTACTCAGCTGCGTGTATAATATCAGGACCTCAGATATGATGGAGAAGTTCATTATAAATAGATCAAAATATTGATGAAGCTCAAGTTGCAGTTATAAATTTTATATTAGTTTTTAAATATTCAGACTACTTTCATACTTGCACTAATTGCTCTAAGGTAACAAAGCAAGTCTAATATTGATGACATTCTGGTCACTTATTCTTGACACTGTGGAGATGAACTGATGGAGACAATGTGATGGATTTTTTTTTTCAAGCACCTATAACCCTTTTATCTTAATGTTGATATATTACAAACATGGAAAGCAAGAATTTGAGGACATCCACTTTAGGGCTACAAGGTTTAGAACAAACAATTCTTACTTAGTGTTAGAGTTACACATATGCCACACACAGTGAGAATTTGCAGTGTGAATACTCGATCACTACAGAACAGATATCTCATGCAGGTCTCAATACAGGACCTTCTGAGATTTTCTTGGTTTCTCTTTTCCTCTTTTTCCTATGCTATCACACAAAATCAACTTAACTAGCGATAATAACGGTGCATGGGAGGTAGATTTCTAAATCGAACCACCATTTCTATGTCACACATCCATTCTCTTTCAGCTTTTAAGAAGAGAAACAACCCCATGCGTTTAGCTTTGTACTAACCCACAGCTGACACACACTGTCCCTCCCAGCACCACCAGGTTAAATGATGTTCTGATATTTATGAATGCACAAAATCACATCTCATTTATCTCCAGACCCGAGGCCCAATTATCATGTCAGTTCACTTGCACAACCTGAAATCCTTATAGAGAGAAATTAAAGGAAAAGCTGTAAGATAGCAAATATCCTTTAATCAATTGCCCTCTGACACCTCTCACTCAGAGGTTGGCGCTTGCAAAATGAATTAGTGTAATAAGCTCAATATGTACAGCAGATGGAATGGACATTACAATAAAAGTAGATGAAATAAAACCTCAAATAACTTGTAATGATTTATGACTATTGATCCCACTAAAGCATTTCTCTTCTTTCAGGGATGGGATTAAAGAAGGAAACATTAGCTATGTCCTTCCTTATATACTGTATATTGTTTTTGCCTTCATTCTGAAGTGTAAAAAGCATTGAATGTAGAACACCTCTAAGCATTCAGGTAAAAACCCTTTTATATAAAAGTTTAAATAATTTTTCTATCTATTTGAAGGAGTTTAAACAGGATTTCAAAGCAATATTTTAAACAAAACTGCTTTATGAAGTGATTTTTTTGGGGGAAACTACATATCTAAATCTCTCAGCTTTATGGGGCATATCCATCTGCATCAGTCACATTGCATTATGTTGTTTCACAAAATGTCATAACATTTCATAGGACATATTTTTTCTGAAAACCATTTTTACCTAAATGGTAGGTATTCTATTCACAAGGAAAGTGAGATTAGCTGGCAGGGTATGACAATATAGAGCTGAAGGGAAAACAGAAAAGACAAAGACAAGAAACTTAATTCAACTTTCCCTCAGAAGTAATTTATTCTGAAGAGAGGGAGGGGGAAAAAATCTAAAAAACAGTGTTCCTGCACGTGTATTAGCAAGTGATAAAAAATGTGTAAGCCTTGATTTATGCAAGTTCAATCCCAGATCCCGCTCAGAAAATATTTTCTCCTAATGGGGGCTGCACATATGTCATTGTAATTGCTACAGTGAGGAATTTAATTTCTAAAGTCCAGAAGCTGAAAGAAATACCATCTACAAAAAGTTTAAGTATAACTGAATTATCTACTGGTTACGTGTTTCCCAGTTCAGGGAACTATTTGCACAGCTTAACTCTGTCTTTAGGCTAGCATTTGTTTAATACAACTGACCTCGAAACTACTTCAGCGCAGAGGGAAAGTTGCACACTAAATTAAAGCTGTCATGCAGACTTAAAACCTTGTTAAATTATTTAACCTATTAATGTAGCTGAGTATTAATTTAGGTAAAAGCAATTTACCCTCATTAATTTACAGGCCTTAACAATGTGTCGTATTCAGCATACAGGTGAATACAGGTGAGTTACACACGGGGTTTTTATTCAGCCAAACACCACTGATTTACACAAACAGCTGTAATTCTTTCCCTTGGTGAGAGAAGGAAGCCTTTCAGACCCCTGGTGAAAGGAGAGAGCCTTGGACAGGTCCCACTGACGGGCTTACTCATTACTGGAGATAAAAGTTTTATAAGATTATGTGATTTGCCATACAGTTTAGGACACCATGTGTGAAATTGAGTGGTGACTGAAAATTGCCAAAATTGGTATTAGTGGGTTTATTAACAGTTTCAACAAGCTGAAGTGCCTAACTGAAAAGCAGCACCTTGTTACACTCAGTGCTGTACCAGCTCCTCAAAGGGTCATCTGTTGAAGGGCAGTGCTTGTCTGAAATGAGTTTTACACTCCCAGGTGCAAATGAAGGCTGTCTAAAAGAGGGGTGCATAATTTCTTAGGAAATTTTTGGAGCTGTTTACATCTTCCTTGGTAAAAAATGGTCTCATGTTTTTGAAAAATAAAAGCATCATCTGTACCATTTCATCAGTTTTAATCACAGTGGGACTTGAAATTGTTAAAGAATCATTTTGTTTGTGATTAAAGGTATTAAAAAAAAAAAAAAAGGTTTTTTTTCTCACCTGAAACTACAGTGAAAAACCTTTATTTAAATCTCTCCCTGCCAAAACCAACCAACAAAAAAAAAAAAAAAAAGGCCTGTGACAGGCTGTCATTATAACTATATAGGTAGGAAAGTGAATAATCAAAAGAGGCTACGGCTCAGGAAGGCTGAGGCTTTGCTGTGTTCACCTCCTGGAATGCTATTTTTACCTCACCACGTGCTGTAAGCCTTGTGGTGGGCTGCCATTGTGCCTGGGGGGAGAGTGAAGGTCCCACAGAGACACATCAGCAAGGAGGGCAGCAAATGCAGCTGCCAGCATTGCCTCAGAGGGAGGGAATGGCCAGGCTGGGCACCAGTGGGACAGGACTCTGGGGCTGGGTAGAGCGGTTTGTCTTTGGATGGGTGTCAAGGTCCCCACCCTGTGCACACAATAAGCAGTATCAGCACAGCTTCCCGGGCACGTACAGGAAGACACAGCTGCTCTTTTATCTTCAGGGTGGTTTGTAAAACACCCTCTAGGTCTTTGTGGGGAGTTTTGCAAGCTGTTTACAGTAGTCTGCCTGTGGAGATGTTTAGGTGTCTTTCTTAGTGTTTAATTTCATGGACCCATATGCACCACAGCTTCCAAGCCTGAATATTAAATTCTTTCAGCTATGAACGAAATTTTGTTAGTAAATTAAAAGCCTGCCGTTCCTTTGAAGATGAGTGGGGTGAAACCCAATCACATCTGTCTTTTTCATGCTCTGATATACATAGCTATATACAGACCTCTTTTGCCCCTGCAGTCCCTTAGTGGCACCCAGCCCCTTGCCAACATCATGTGGCTCAAAGTTGGCTTTATAGGTGGTGCCCTCAGAAAACATGAATTGGATTTGTTCCAAGCAAAACTTATGACTATTTCAATTTCAAGTTGAAATACTTTTGAGAAATTGCAACATGTCATTTCAGAAAGTTCGTTTGGAAACAGCTGGGAGGAAACTTGCCCAAGCGATATCAAGCAGTCCTGTCAGACCAGTCAGCATCCCTTCAGGAGGGCTTCCTTAGCTTTTCAAGGGACTCTTTGAGTAAGACCAGACTACCTCTGTCTTTTAACCTGCCTTCCATGGTTGAACTTGGATTTTACAAATAGATTATTTTCAAGACCTTGTAGTGTGTATTTTTGATGCATCCCCAGGCAAGTAACTGTATACTTACTGTCTCATTTGTCATGGTATAACTGTTAAGCATGGCATAGTAGGTTATGCAAGGTTTGTAGTGTTAAGGGGGTGTCCTGAAAAGCCTTTGACTCCCAGCAGTACTCTTTGTTTAGAAGTCATGGTGAGAATATAAGGAAGAAGCAGGATCCTTTTCTTTAGCTTTTGAATTAAAAAAATTTAAAAATCTAAATACCACATACTAAGCTCTGTCCCCAATCCAACAATTAAAAAAAAAAAAAAAAAACAGCTATAGATTAATTTCTAGGAGAGAATAATTCTGCTCAAATTCTGAATTAAACAGACACTTTCATTTTTCATTGCCATTTTCTTTTTTTTTCTCTCTTTTATCAAACATTTTAACTACCTTTCCTTCCGCATAGTTAGAATACTGTTTAAAGCTTTTGTTATTGAAGGCTTAAAATAAAATAATGCATTAAAGAAAGGCAAAGAAAACAACAAAAAACCCCACCTTAACATAACCACATTTAGTCACACTTTATTGAGGCTGAAGGATAGTGGTTTTATGAAAATCCTTGATGAATGTCTCCTAGGATGTCACTCCCAAGAGAAGTGGTGGCTGCAAGAGTGATAATCACTTTGCAGTATGATAAAAGCAAAATAGCTTAAGCTGAGTGCTGGTAGTGCTCTGACTGCATCCTCCTGGCCCACGTGAACCCTCAGCACACCCACTTTCACACAGGTAACTTGTATAGTGATATGAAAGGTAATCACCCTGAGATAATTCCCACTTTTCCAGAAGAGGATGAAATAAAGAGCTCCTGAAGCTCAAGTAAATGAGAAAATTGTTTCTGTTCTTTGGGATTGTTAAAGGTTAGGAGAAGCAGAAATCACCAGCATTTAGGAACAACTGAAAATAAAGCCATTGAAAGAGACAAAAAGAAACAAGGTAAAAAAAGGGAATCATAGCTGGGTCCTGAATATTGTTTAGCTTCCAACAAGCTTTCATGGCTTTTTTTGCAATCTTATTTTTCAGACCTTCCCCCTCCCACTGTGTTAATGAGGCAGGAACTGACCTGCCTTCTTATTTTCTGGCTTCACACTTAGCAATAGGGCAACATGCTGAACAGCTGACTGTGTGCACTGTATTGTAGATCAGATCTACGCTCTTTTGTGACTGATGATTGTTACATATTGGAAAAAGTATACACCAAGTTCCACATTCATATTTTCTTTCGGTAGATAATGGCATTTTCTCTCAAGCAAGCTTTCTTCTTCCACAGCATGATCATCAGACATCATGCTGAAGTGACATATATTATTCTAATTAACTCCCTTAGATTTAAGGAGGAATGCCTCTATAACTGCATGGAACTCCATAGAAATTCCCCATGAACTCCAGACATTTCATTCAGTACTTTCAAGGTATGAGCAGCTCACAGATGTGCCTGTTTGCAGGGCAGCTCTGCACCTTCTCTTGGGAAAGGAGCTTTCCCCTCACCTCTCTTTCTCTTGCAGCCTGTGGCCCTTATCTCCTTCCCATTTATGAATGCTACTGGGAAGCCTTGAGTACAGACTGAGGTGACATTGCCACTGGTGGTACATATAAAAAAAGTGCTTCAGATGTCAGAGCTGCGAGTTGGCACTACTTATGTGATTCTGTGCCCTCCACAGGTGATGTTTTTTCTGTCCATCTTTCTGTTCATCATGTGTGTTTCAAGAGTAAAATACACAGTAAATTGAGAGAAATGCAGGACTGCTGTTGGGGGCAGCTGATGTGGAAAGAGGATGAGGTGACACGATGTGAGTTAGGAAGAAGAGACAAGTAAGAAACAGAGAAGGATGTAACCCTTGTTTTGGAGTGATACTGGATTTTCCCCAGTCTATCCACAACTGCATTTTCCTTTTCCACTCTAAAAAAGTCCCACAGGGATTCACCTGGAGAGCACAGTGGGCTAGGAAGAAAAAAGCCTCAGCTTTTCTTTCCAGTTTATGAGCTTTCTAGCTCCTTCCAAGATCAACACAGTAAAACAATACAGCTGCATACCTGCAGACAATATAATGGCAGAGCAAATTGCTCTCACAGAATAAAAGCTGTGTTGCTGTACCAGAAGACGCTTTCAAAACTCTGTGGGAGAGCTGTGTGGATCGCTTTGACATAGACAGGAAAAGCATTTCTTTGTGCAGAAGGTGAAATGACAGCTTTAAAACTATGAAAGCAGCTACAAGTTACATGTATAAGTTTCCTGAGACGTAACAGGCTTTCAAATCAAGTAACAAGCCTTAAACTGGGGAACATAATCAGACATAGTTGAGACAGGAGCTGAACCTAATGCAGGATTTCTCTCCCTAGTGCATACTAAGTTATGTTTCACATCCACATAGCCTGAAGCTTCCCCATTTCTCAGGAGGAGATGTATGTACAGGTGAAGTTCTGAAAGTACACTAACTCATTTCAATAATTTTCTTTGAAAATATTAACTATTTCCTGACCGAGGTTTGTCAGAGATTGTCTACTCGGCTGTGCATAAATGCTCAGAGCATCATGTACAAACCAGAGTGTGCTTCTTTGGCTACACCAGAGGCTCCTGAAAATAGTTCCTTTCTGTTCCTGGCTCTTATTTGCCATGTTGTGTCACCTTGTAGAAGGCACTGGACATTTTTATCTCCTCAGAGGTTAAATCCCTGGTGATACTATGACTAATTCAGGGGCACTCTGATCTCCCTTGTCACACCACAGTGATGCTGTAATCTAAGTAACAGCAGCCACATCTCTTAATTAAAAGACCACATTGAGCCATATGGCACTGCTACACATCAAAGTGCTGCTGTGTATAACTCTGGGTGCTGTGTACCCATGTATGTGCTGCTTCAGCTTTTCAACCTCCAGATTCTAAAGTACACCAGAGTTGATGACTTCACTGAATCTTTGTTAAAGACCAGCAGAAAAGATCCCCGAGGAATGCCAACTTCATGTGAAAAATGAAACATCCATTTTGTTAATTTAGTTCAGTTTAACTGCACATTGGGAAGGCATCATTTGGGTTTTTCTCCAATTAAAGGGTACCATGTGCAGTGCACCCAACCAGCCAGGAATTAGGGAGAGCTACCCTGGGACTTCTCATGAACAGTGAAGGTTGCAAACAGTTCTCATTAGCATGCAGCCTAATAAATGAAGTGTAAGTAAGGCTTTGCATTAAGAAAGGAAAGAGTCTGTGCCCCAGAATACTGATTGCTGTGAACAGGAATGCTACAGCTGAAGGTATTAGATTGGAGAATACTTTTGAGAGCAGAGTATAAAGAGGGTTTGGCTGTTTCAGGTCAAGCCCTTGATTTTAAGGCATTTCTAATCAGTTTATACCCTAAAACTGAAGTAAACATCTTTCCACTTTTTACAATGAAGGCCTTGAGAATTTTACTTTCTCTTCAGAACAAGTGTGTTAAAAATCAGGAGTAATCTTGCCCTACCAAGATTGTATATCATATAACTCAAGCTGAACTTGCCTTGCAAAATCACTTCAGGATTTTGATGCAGCTCTTTTGGAATTTAACGGGATGTGGACTGAATACAGGCAAACTACTGCCTGCAAAGCATGCATGAGGTTCAGATCACAGCTTTTTCTCCAGAAGCTCACAGCTTCAGGGGTTTAGGCCCACCTTTTTCACTGATCTCCAAGGGGGCATGACTGTGTTGATCTCAGTCATGAAAGTTGCTCTCTTTCTCATGAAAGCAATCCAGCAAAAAAGCAGTCACCACCTCAAACCTGAGGGCTGTGGCTGAATAAATACAACTGCATACAAATTGCCTCCCCCCATGCAGTGTGTCCTTAAATCTGTCAGAACTGATACCTCTCCTCAGATAATGCTGGAGCTCCCTGGTGCCACCAGCTCCCAAGAGAACTGAAACAAAGAGGAGGGCTGTGGAGGGAGGCATTCTGCACACATTTCTACTCTGCTAAGCTCTCAGACTTTCCTAGAGCCTTCAGGAGTGTCTGTTGCTTGTTTCAAGACCTGATAAACATTTTGGATAGCACAGTTCAGTGCTGAGTCTCAAAATACATATGTGAGTGAGGTAATATATTTGAAGAAGTTGTGATAATGAATTACCTTCTGCATTGTACTTAGCCTTAAGGTTACTCAGGCAACCTAGATATCAATATGCACATAACCTACTGGGTACTGGAGCAATTACTGTTTGCCACACAGCTTTTGCAGTCTGTACATTGTCATGAAAGTGATCTTCTGGCACCATCAGTCAGTACTTGCCTCACCTACATAACCCTATTACTAGAAATAGAGTCTTATAATTATTACCTAAAAGCATAGGCATTCGAACTACTTTCTCATTCTGAGACTGGTTTTTAGATGGAATGTTTTTGGTTCTTATCAATATACTTCTGTAGCAGAGGATTTTCCAGGTTTCCTTTGGATGTTTTTATCTAGGGAAAGCTTTTATAGGAAATTTTTTTATTAAAAAAAAGGGGGATTCTTCAAGTCTTGCTCAGAATTTGTTCTCCATCATTTTCTTTAGCAATGGTGTAGAAATTTAAGGGAAGAGCCTTGAAAAGGTTCTGCCCCACTCATTTACAAGGAAAAAGTTACACATGTGCTTCTTCATAGGCCTCCTACAATTGCCCTCTAAAGCTTTTCTACAGACCACTTTCCCTCAGAGGTCAAAAATATATGCCACAGTGTTGATGTTTAAAGATATCTAGCTGACTTTTCCCTGGAAGTGTCCTGGGCTGGGATCTGGATAAAACAGGGTGCATGTTTTTAAATTTCATAGAGTCATGGGATAATAGAATGGTTTGAATTGGAAAGGAGCTCAGACCCCCATCCAATCCAATCTTGAACATCCAGGGATGCGGCATCCACAGCTCTTTTGGGCAATCACTTCCAGAACCTTACCACTCTCACAGTAAAGAATTTCTTCTGTATAAACCTAAATTTCCCCTCTTTTAGCTTCAACCCATTACTGTTTGTCCTATCCCTACAGTTCCTGATGAAGACTCCCTCTGCATCTTCCTCACAGGCCCACTTCAAACACTGGAAGGCTGCTACGAGGTCTCCTCACAACCTTCTCCTTTCCAGGCTGAACACCCTCAACTTTCTCAGCCTTTCAGATAGGTTTGTTTTTCTCTGATTGAGAAAGTGCAATAAAAATGAAATAAAGGATAATGGCTGTGTTGTCTGAGATGCAACAGCCAGCTGTAGACACAGCAGCTTAGAAAGTGACACCTTCAGCTCTCATCAGAGAGGGGGAGTCTTTGTTTTGTTCAGTCCTACAAGAAGTGCCAGAATTGAACACCCCACTGCCAGAAGTGGTAAGGGCTGCCTACACATGCCAGAGGTCCTGTGCCTGTCCATCTGTGCTCCAGGGGAAACAAAGTGTATTAATTCATCTGGAGTACATTACTTGCCTTTTTTTTTTTTTCTCTACAGAATTAAATAAAAAGAGACAGATTTATAAGAATTATCACTGAGCCCTGCTTGTGCACATTTGCAAATTTCTCTGGATGCCTATCTTGAGCAAAATATTGTAAGATTTGATAAGATATGGTAAGAAACCTTTTCCCAGGTCATTTTCAGGATATCCTTGATTTTATGCACATGAGCAGTCATACTGTGTTCCAGTGGAAGAACAGAATTCTTTAAATGAAGCATGGACATGAGTTTCATTACATTTTGCCCAGAAACCTGTGAAATCTGACCTGTAAAACTTTGACTGCTAATTATCAAATCTTTCATTCTTTGTTAACCAAATAAACCAAAACAAAACACCCCAAAAACCAAACAAAAAACAAACAAACAAAAACAAAAATTAAAAAAAAAAAAAAAAAAAAAAAAAAAAAACCAAAAAAAAAAAAAAAAAACAAAAAAACAAAAAAAAAACCAAGCAAAAACCAGAAACACCTCTTAAGAAAAACAGCAACAACAAAAACTAAATTGTTCTAGTATTGAGATGTACTTTTAAGGAGGATTGATAATGTTTCATGGCCACAGATTGCTAAATTCATAGATAATTTCTTTACCCTCTACATCTCAATGCAGAGACAAAGCTAAAACTCAATGTAAACTGATTTCTTAATTTTTTCAGTCTTTGCAACACAATGATTAGGAATTAGGACAGTCTGAAGATTCTTTGTAGGCCACCATTAGTGTGCATAGCTGATGAGTGGCTTTGGAGGTCACAGGTTTTTGCCAGTCTAACAATATCTTTGAGCAGACTGATTTTCAGATGGCTGGGAGCTTCTTAACACTTTCAAAAACTGGAGCTCCATCAGTAGGGATTTTAGGGAGTCTCCAAATAGACAGTGTGGACCATCAGGACTTTCCCCACTGTAGCTAGAGCTACAAATTGAAACAGAGGAGAGACAGGTATAAACAGAACAATTTTTTTCAGCTACATTTATCTTCTGAGACTTCCTAGATATTGCCATCCTAAAGTTTTCCTGATCCTAGCACCTTTAAGACAGTTTTTGCCTTGGTTAAACTACTTGAATAAAGAAATTATTTTAAATGTATAAGGAATGATTAAAAAGAGATCCCATGCTTTCATGCATCACATTTTTGCAGTCTTAAATTCAGTAGGAATTGAGTACTCAAGTTTCATTCAAAGCTGTTAAGTCACAAGTAAAGCAGTGAAAAACAAAGCAGAACATTACAAAAATAGTAGTGTTGTGGTGAAGGAGGTTATCAGGTAGGGTGGGTTGACCTCGAATGTTGGGAGAGAACTGTTTGATGCATTGAATGGTTTGGTTCTGAGCTGTGCAGTTCATTGTGCTGAACAGCCAAGATGTGCTCCAGGAGCACTCTGCGGATCTGAGCTGCCAGCAAGAGAAGCACCCAATAGAGCCAGTGGTTGTACAATTGATTACAACTAATTACCAATGTTGTTTGCTCTATACTCTTTCCATCAACCTTCTTTCGGACAGTAACAGAGGAAATTATTTCCCCTTTAGTTTTGTACATGTGTTCTGGCCGTCATTCATACTTGAGAAAGGAACACAAATGCATCAAGTGTCTGGCTGACTCAGTGCTGCTCATTCAGGGCTTGGGGTTTATCCTTCTGAAGCTGAGTTGCCTTGTGTCTTTAAATGCTCAGAATGTGTAGACTTGTGCATAAAGATCAGAATTTGTAGCTGGTTGACTTTCCTAGAACTGGTCAAATTAGTAGTCTCTATCAGTTACCCAGACAGGAAATTACCCAATATTTTGTAAGTTATATATCATACTCCACTAGCATAATACTTTGGTAATAATAATAATAATAGTAATAATAATAGTAATGATAATAATAATAATAATAATAATAATAATAATAATAATAATAATAATAATAATCATCTATTTTATGCAAAGAAATATCATTCTGTGTAATCTGATTTTGATTACTCACCACTTGCTAATATTATTTACAAAATACAAGTATCAAAATCACACCCTACTTTTTTGCTTCCTTATTGGACATCTAAAAATATTTAAAACTTTGTCAGTTTGGTCTGAATTTTCAGGCTGGTCAGCATAAATGTCCATAATATAGACATTTCAAATGTCTCAAAAACATTTCCAGAAAAAAAAATAGAAACTTAGAAACTCTGAAGTATTGTGGTTTTAACAGCTCAAAATTCTAAATTAATGTTATAGGGAGTTCTGAAAGAGTGATAGGTTTGTTTGTATTTTGGAATGAAAATCAAAATATTTACAACTGCTGAATGAAGAGCTAAAACAAAATATCTCATCTGAGAATTGTTAATTATTAACATGAATAATCAGTACTACTTTACTTATGTTGTAACCTCAGCCATACTGAAAGATTAGAGAACAGCCTGAAAAGCCCACAAAGTAAAGTGAAATGGCTAAGTGATCTGGAAATCTGAGACATGACTGCAGTTTTCTAGGCTTCCAAAATTCCTTCCACACAGTCAAAAATCAGAGTTTCTGAAGGCTTTGGGTGAGTAAAGACTGATTGAAGTGTCACTGATTTCAGTTGTATTTTGTATTACAAAGTTACACATACTTTATTCCATTTAAGCAAAACAATCCCAAGAAACAGATGACAGGATAAAGGTCAATGGTCAAAGCTGTAAAGATGTGAGCTCTTTAGGGACAGTTACTGCAACAGGAAAATTTGGAAAATTACTGATTATATCTCTGTGCTTGTATCTCTCTCTCTCTGCCTCTTTNTTTTTTTTTAATGAAGTAAAATATCCTGGAACAAAGAAATTTCTTTGAAATGTTGCTTGATGTGATTTGGCAGAGTCCTGAGATAGCTGGCTTTCTAACCCCTCATCAGCTCAGTGAAACTGAGCTCTTTCGGCAATCATTTTACCTTCAAGTGACTTTTTTTACTTGAAAGAAAATGTTAAAATTGTATTGAAAAATATCTGATAAACTCTGATGAGTGATGTCGATCCAAAAATAACTATAGATAACAATTTTTTGTTGACTTGCATAAATATTGACTGTCAATGTAATGAAAAGGTCTTGTTTTTAATGTGCATTTAAAATGATATTGGATTGATTTCTACAGGTTCTTTAGAATTTCTTCTGCACATTTCAAGTTGTATTCTGCTTTTTGTGTGGAGAAACAACATATTTTCTCCAGTAAAAGAGTATGCCCTTTGTAAAAGGTCCATTTTCATTTCTTGAGGCAAGGTGAATGAGTGTACTGTTTAATTATTTAGGAAGTGAAAGCTAATGGACTTCCTATAATGTGGGTTTCTATAATTTCCTGGAGCATCCTTCTCTATATACCTGTGCGTGGTTCATCTCTGTCCTCATAAAACAAGCCTCATGACCAATTGCAGGAATATTTGGGAAACAGAATGCAATGTTTTAAAGAAATTTCTTTGTGCCAGGATATCATTCACTTCATTTTAAAAAATAAGCAAATGAAAGAGAAGTACAATTTTGTATATACAATTATATACAAAATATAATCAGTATAATCAGTTGCAGTCAACTTCACTAAAGAGCTCACATATTTGACTGTTAACTTTTATCCTGGCATTTCTGCTTCTTGGGATAGTTTTGCTTATATTGGGTAGAACATGTGTAACTACAGTGCAAAACACAGCTGAAATCACTGGCAATTCAATCAGTCTTTATTGTGCTGAAGTCATGGTAGGATATCCCTTACCTGAACTGTAGTGTCACAATAAAGCAGAGTTGAAATCAGCATGAGAAGGAATGGCAATCGTATGCAAATACATAAATGTCAGTACAAAGGGTAAAATGCAAACAGATTTGCTCTTGGCAGAATTTGTTTTAATTTTCAACTGTAATAAAATGGAGTAGATGAAGAGAAACATGGAAAATAAGCAAGATTAACTAGTCACATCACCTCCTGGCTGAAGTCTTCAAAGTCCTGCTGTTCAGAGCATTGAGATCAGTTACCTGAAAAGTGTGAATGCTGCAGCAGAGTTTATGTTAAGCTTGCTCAAGACATTTAGAAAATATATTTAATCCTAAATGTTCCTGATCCAAATGTTACACAACTGAGTGCAGTTTTGTGATGTGAAAACAATATGCTGGCTTCCATCCACAAAAGAAATTAATGTTCAAACAAATCACGGTGTTGTCTAAAATTCATGTTACAAAAGTAAGTAGCAGCTGACATTAAAGCATTCCAGAAATGTATATGATCAAATTATTTCAGATGAAATGGCAAGCACCTCAAAACATGCTAAATTAGCAGCATAATAGAAAAATATATAATGGAAGTAGAAAGGAAAATGTGAACATAGTCACAGCCCAAATATGGCAAAATTCAAATAGTATAAACAAGTGGAGAGGGCTCAGCAAGGAGCTCAGCGGATTATTCTTGGATTATTTTTAAATCTATGTTCAAATCCTCATTTTTACTGCAACTGAAATAAGCAACTGATGACATGAAATTTGTCTGCAATGAAAAGTAATCCACATGGTAAAGACTTCAAAAGTCAGAAGAAGCTCTTCACGTTTCTAGGTGACTTCAAGCAGTCAGGATCTACATCTATGTGCAGGCCCAGATTCTCCAGCTGTCTTTTGACATAAAATCTCACCTCAGTAGACAGGGAAACCTAGCCATTTTTACCTACTTACAGCATATCTGTGGGGGAAAAAATATTTAGGAACTGAAAAATATTTTCACATAATCTGGAAAGTAATACAGAGTGTGAGGGTGTTCAATTTTAGATTTAAGGGGTAATCCAAGGTGTAATGTCTACACACAGTTCCTCTGGTCAAAACCACTGCCATGTCAGTGAAGCATGAAGAGAATGCCTACACACACATATCCGTGGACACACAGGCTCCAGGCTTTCAGAGCAACTGTGGATTAAGAGCTCCTCATCTCTGAAATGAATGGACATCCAGCCTTCCAGGCTGTGCAGTTGCTGTAGGTGGGTAGTGATCACACATGGGAGGCCCAGTCGGTGTTATGGGACACATCCCAGTCCAGCCCTGGGGCCATTCCCATTGGAACTGCACTGGCATCCACACTGCTCACAGGCAGAGGTATCTTAGAGCTTACAGCTCATCCCAAGAAATGATAAATCTCTTTCAGCCAAGTATATTTCCATTTCACGACACAATTTCATCACAATGAGACCCACCCTCTTTCAGGGAGAAGCTACCATTTTATGGTAATAAATAATGCTGTGTGCATTATCCTGAGTGACCCAAGTGACAGAGGTGCTGCGAGTGCTGTGGTGCATCAGCCATGAAGCACCCAAAGCAGCTGGTGGGCTGCTGGCTCTCTGACCCCTGCACTGCATGCCCTGCACACCACTTATGGCCTGGGCAGAGTCTCCCTGAGCCACACTCAGGCCACCCTTTCCTCCTCTCCCTGCTTCTGGACAAGTAAGCATAACACTCCCTGAGCATTGTACAGACCTTCAAATATATTTACCTCAGGGAATTTCCTGACCCTGATGTTGCTTGCCTGTAACTCCCAGCAGATCTAATCTCCAGTGGCTTTTTTCATGTCCTTGGAATCATGTCAAGTTTTGCATCCACAGACTTGTTTGCGTCCTTAGCAGTGTTGCTGTTGTGCTTTGACCCTCAGCCATGACTGCTTCTTTTGATTTGTCTTCTCCTGACATTTTTCTGTGACCTAGCATAGGTTAGAAGCTCTAACAGGAAAGGTATAATTAAACAGAAAGCATACATGTACTGACAAGGAGTGGTGGAAGTACTGAATCCCTCATAACTGTTATACAAGGCCAAGAGGTACAAGATCCTGTAACCCCAGCTGAATCTGGCTTAATATTTGATAGAGTCTATTCAAAGCAGTGTATTAAACTCAGAACATCTGCTTTCCATTGTCACTATTAATGTGTATTTTATATGTGACTGGCCCATCAAAAAAAGGATTCCTCTCAACGCAAAAGTGTTGTTTGCTCAGCATTGAGCTGATGCACATACCCCCTGATGCAACAGGAGCCTGACCCCTTCGAAATGTAGTATTTGGAACTTATGCAATATTTGTTTATAAGTGCTCACCCAACTGTCAGTGTTTCCTCGCATCTTAAAAGTTACACAATTTCAGGGGTTTTTGTTGGCTGTAAAAATTATGCAAGCGCATGCATGGTTCTTTCTCATCTTTTTTCTGCATTAATTGAGTAAATCATTACATAGTTATTATTTCTTTTAAATTTGCTTTAAAAGTACTTTGCTTCTTTCTTTCAGGAAGATTTTTTTTTTTTTTACTGAAAGGTTTGTCAAGCATTGAAACACTGCCTAGGGAAGTGATGGAGTCATCATTCATGAAAGCATTCAAGAAATTACTGGAAAAGAGCAAAAAGTGACATGGTTTTGTAGACAACACGGTGTTCAAAGTCTTGATGATCTTGGAAGTCTTTTTGAACCTTAATGATTCTATGGCTCTATTCTGTGATCCCCTGTCTCTTTTCTTGGACTTTTACCCCAAATCATGGCAGGGGTCAATATTTTGTCTCCTACTCATCAGCAAGTTTTATCTTCAGCACCCAGCCACACTTCCCTTATCAGCTTTCATGTCAAACACCTGTGTAGATGCCTGATAAAAACAGGGGATGTCATGTTTTTAAAATGAAGCTGGTTCTTAAAACAACTATTTGTAGCTGCCATTCTCACCCCTCCCGTTTTGCAGAGGCAGACTTGCTGTTGCCTTCTCTGAACATTTCACACCTGTTTTCCCTGCTCTTTCCTTCCCCCATCAGTACCTCCCTTGTATCTTCCTGGTGGTCTTGGCATGATATCAGTCCATGTGCAAGTGAAAATAAGCAAGCTGCGTGACAGAAGAGACTCATGGCTGTAGGTCAATTTTATTTTGTCATTTGCTTTCTTATTCTTTAAGAGGGAAAGTGAGTTAGAATTACCCTAGTCAGGAATGTGGGGTTAAAAAAGTACTTGCTTTTCAGAGGGACATGGCTATTCCTACATAGTTTATGGCTTTTCCATTGCTCTAGAAGCACTTTGGCACCACAGCTTTATCCTGTTCATGCCCCTTGTTCCATATCTGCATACTTTAAGCCTTTCAGCACGCATCATGTGTGAATCACCAACCTAACAGCAGAAGTTCACAGAAGGGACAGTGTATCTTAGCAAAACTTCTCTATTTCCTCTTGTGAAAAACACAGCTAGCTAAATCCTATCCAATATCCTTTTCAATATGGCATGCATACCACATAGAGAAAGCTAGGCCATCCATTCCTTGGGTGAACAGGATTTTATGGAATGGAGCTAGACAACTTTTACAAATCACTAAGAGTAACAAGATGAAAAAAAAAAAAATGAAGTCTCATTTAAGTTACCTGTTGGGAGAAAAAGAATGAGTCAACATTGACAATGTAGTCATCTTAATGAGGACAAATATTTATACCAAACAAAATTAACATATCAGAAAATGCAAGGGAGGCATATAATTAACAAAAGGCAAGGGGATTGGCATAACACTGATAAATTCTTCATTAATAAAATAACTGTTTTAAAATGTCAAAATGAATATATTTTATTCATAAATTGTGTAGAATTTAGCACACTAATTAAAGACATAGACTCCATAGATATTTACATGGCAATTAAATCCACAATGCCAGTGACCCAGCCAAATTAATGTTGGCCCCAACTTAAAAGTAGACAGTATAAATAAATAATTCACACCATCACTAGAGTCTTTGTTTAACCAAACAGTTCAGTGTAGAAAATTCTGGGAATTATGAATGACTTTGATGTGCATTTAAAAAAAAAAAACACAACAAAATAAAATACAAAATAAAACACTCAAATGTTTTATTAGAGTCTCAGATTCCAATCTAAGTTATATCAACAGTGATGGGAAGAACACAAGCACAGCAGGTGATAAGAGTCCAGCTGTCTTTTTAAAGCAACTAAATCTGCTTTACAGATTCATAGGCAGCAGAAGGTCTGTGCTTACAGTTCCACAAAAGGGTTCTCCAGATCCTCAGGCGTTGTCATTGGTTTTGACTGGGCCATTTATCACATAAGAGTTATCAGGCTTGTGGCTTACCCTAATTCTTGTTCCTAGGAAGAAAGGGAAAATCACAAGCAGCATGCTAAGAACATGAAGAGAAAGGAATAGGCACATTTTAAATTACCATTTGATCATGTATCATGTGGTGGCATGTGGAGTTCCTCTTTCCAGGAATTCAAAATTTGACTGCCAGCAAGGAACAACAACATACAAAGAAGCCGTATAAAGTACCATGATCCCATCTTCCTTGAAAGTAAAATCCTACAAGGAGATGAACACCCAGGCAATGTTCCTGGAGAATCAGCTAATTGCTTTTAGAGCTGGGTATAAAGTAGGGCACTGCTTCATCCTTGGTCAGGTTGAGAAAGAAGGGAGCAGTGTTAGCTGAAGTCATGGCATGGCCTGTGCACCCAAA
Organism: Regulus satrapa; assembly: GCA_013396955.1. Taxonomy (NCBI): domain Eukaryota; kingdom Metazoa; phylum Chordata; class Aves; order Passeriformes; family Regulidae; genus Regulus; species Regulus satrapa. Next base: position 148,042 of record VWZN01015687.1, on the reverse strand, counting down.
GGTAGAACTGCTGTATGCTCATGCTCTGGATCTGCCTAGGCAGATCTCACACACAATCACTAGCAGATGAGACTGACTAACCAAAGGAAATGTATTAACAGAAGTGCTCTACCAAACACAGGTCCCAGAGCCAGGTCAGGATGAATTCAAGGTGGTATAAGAAAAGGAGGGGCCTGGAACAATGCTTGTGTTATATTCTTCCCATTACAACATCCTGTCTTGCTCCTTCCTAGTGCCTGATGTAAACCATATCCCAGTGGAAACATGCTACAAAAGAAGGAAGAAAAGAACCATAAAACTGAATTTAAAAATCAGTTGTATTATATGTTGCAGTCTGCTTGCACAGAGGTGAATAACTTCTGTAACTATTAGGGATAAACATGCTGTCAGTGTAAAGCATGTAATCCACTCTCAGAATATCTCCCACCTCAAAATAGGCCTCAAAATGAAATTTAGGTATCACGCAGATTATCTACGCAGGAGTGAATCTCACCATCCATATCTGTTCAACACCTGATTTAAAAATTGGACTAGAAAATATCAATTATTTATAATTTTCACAGGTTAGAAAGACTGCAGAGGACCATGAAGCAGGTCCAACTTTATTTGAGCATCAGAGTTTTTTTGTTTGATTGTTTGTTTGCTTGCTTGCTTTTCTGTTTTGTTTTTTTTTCCCTTAGCTATGTCCTATGTGAGGCACTCAGTGTTGTTATGCATGCCATACAGAACAGACAATCATCAAACCATCATCTTATGGCTCGAGGTTACTGCAATGTGGCTTTTTAAATTTTTTGCAATTACTTAAAGGACTTAAAAGTCCTTCTGAAGTAATGATTCTCCTAAAACACTGGATATAATCCTAAATTATTCTTTTCCAGAAAGATACCGATAGGTTGAAAGATATTCAGAGAGAAGTAACAAATGTGTTTAATGCACTGGAGGGACTGATTTATGGAAGAAAATTGGCAGAAATAAAAATGAACATTATATTGAAGCTTTGACCAACCAAGAATGAAAGGGGAGGCCAATGTCACAACAATGTATGGGGTTTTTGAAAGGTGCAAGATTCATTTATGGAAAGGAATTTGTACACAGGTCATCCAAGGGCTAAGACAGTAGGATGTAAAATCATGGGCAGAAGTATCAGGAAAAAGAAAGAAATACAAGTTATTAGTTAGCAGAATTACATCCCATGAGAAGCCACTGAATTATTTTAAACAAGCTTTGGTAATACACTGGGGGCTGTACCATAAGGGAAAAGCCCTACATAATCAGGGAGAGAGATTTAATCATGTTTTCTCTTTCTAATTCTAGTGACTCAGCATCTCACTTCATAATTTCTGCTGTCACAATTATCCCTTTCCTTTGCTTCTTCAGATTTTTTTTTTTTACTCACACATGCCAGTCAATCAGTAGTTACAAAGAGTTCATACATTATTCAGCAAATGGCTTCATATCTCCTACACATAAATTTCCTATCTGCATGCCAGTTCTCTGTCATAGCAATCTCTTGACCATGAGGAGTTATATCAAGTCTCTGGGGAAAGTGCCTGAATGCCTGAGATCAAGTTCACCTTTTCCCATCCAAGCTCTCCTCTGCAAGTCTCATTATTTGAGGTTAGCTCAGCTTCTGGGCCCAGATCATTGAAATGGAGTGTGCTTGGTTTGGGTTCATCCTTCAGGACTGGCACTTCTGGCCATAGTTCAGTATAGAGGGCATGTCACTAAATCATAACATATCGAGTCTGGTACTGAATTTGTTCCATAATAGAGTTCTTCCTGATGCAACGGTGCTGATCTTGTCTCAGTCTTTCTCAGGTTTCAACACTTTAGCTGCATGATTGAGAGCTCTCATTTTTGGGGCAAGATTTCCAGAATAGGAAAGTGATCCTGATATTGGCTCCTCTGCTTTCAAGCTGTTGCTGCATGCAATTTTTCTTGTAATGTACTTCTCCAGTAATGGATTCAAGCAAACATCACTTCAGCCAAGGTCATAATTTTGGACTGAGCAAGGTAACAGATCTGTTTATATGCAATTCCAACAAAAGCTCTTACAAAGACAGCAGTTTCTGGTAAGTATTATCAGAGCCAGTTGTGACCTGATCTTCCAAGCTCATCCAGACTCTATGATTTTGTCTGGAGTTTTTGATACACAGGGGAATATTTCACTTCACAGTCCCAGTTAAAATGAGGATCCAGTTCCTGAATGGATATTTTGAACATTTTTCCAGGAGTAAAACATCAGTAACAGTTTCAAACTTAATTCTATATATAGGCTTTATAAAAACACTTTAGAGAATAAATTAATATTATTACCTCTAAATCCCCTCAAGAATCCCACTTCTTGTCCTGAATGAAAGGCCAGTGGTATTTTTTTTCCTTCATCACACATATTTTATAATATGTACCTAAAGACCTCCAACAAAACTCATCTCCAGGAAATCTATTCTGTCATTTTAGTACTCTCAATTTTAAAGGTTTCCTAAATTACAGCTAACCCAAATATTTCTGGTCACAATGTAAGCCTGTTGCTGCCTGTCTGCCTTGCTGGGGGCTTTGAAGAGTCAGCCATGCTTTTGCTCTCTGCTACGCTCAGAAGTCATTCAAACTGCTGCCAGANTTTTTTTTTTTTTTTTTCATGAACTTTACTGCATTCCTTTTTATTTATCCCTACATTTCTTGAGGTGTTCTGGCCAAAACTGGAGAGTTGTTCTAATATTCAGCTGAAGCTTTATGGAATTCTGAATAGAGGTCACTTATTCTTATTTCTACCTTCTGATACAGCACTGAACTTTTACAAAATAACATGAAAATATGGACTTTTGTTGAGTATTTGTATCCCCCGGTCTGCTCTTTAGAAATGTTACATATAGTGTTATTTTCGAGCCTGAGTTTTTTCATGGTAATGATTCCTGTCCATGTACTTCCTACTTGTCCTTACTGAATTACAGCCTCTTCTCACTCCAGTTCTCTCTTCTAGTCTTCTAGACACACCTGCAGGTCCACTTAATTTGGTCATCATCTCCAGATTTTAATAATAATTCTTTTTTTTTTTCCATCCCAGTAGTCATTGATGAAAATATTAAGTATCTGCATCACAGACACTTTTAAAACACCAGAATCACAGTGTAACTTGTCCAAAAAACACTCATGTTTTCTCTCCAAATACAGCTTTCGTCTCAGCTTTATTACTCCCCTGTAATATGTTTGTCCATTCTGTACTCCCCTAGCTTGTTCATGGTCTTCCTGAGATACCCCATCAAAAAATGTGTTTAAATTAAATTATATGATGTATATATTTTACCTAACCACAAAGGAAAACCAGGCTATCATCTTGCAAAAATGTATTAGATGTTTGGTATGGTTTCTCTCTAAGAAATACTCACTGGCTGTTGGCTCATCTTCTTTTCTTTCATACATTTACAGCTAGGCTATAGGCTTCTTCCTTTCAATAATTTTCCTTCATTCCCTTTCTATAGTGTTAGATGGTTTGTTTGGCCTTCTCCTGTAATTTGCATTTGTTGTTTTCTGTGAATCATTCCTTCCTACAATCTCTTTTGTGAGCTCCTTTATGTCTTTTTTTTTTTTTTTTTTTTTTTTTTTTTTTTGTCAGAAGATGTGATTTGCTGTGTGTAGATAAGCAGAGATGTTGTATGACTTGGAGAATGTTCTGTGTTGAATCAATTCCTGCATGATTTTGACTAAGTAACCTTAATGGAGAAGGCATCACAAAGCTGATTTTCCAGGATCATTCTGATTTTCCTGATATTTTTATACACTGGCTGAAACAGAAGCATTTAAAAATAATGATCTTTTAAGCCCAAGCATAATACTTTCATATTATACTCAAGCATAGATAAGACTCTCTGAGTGTTCTGGTATATCTTTCCATGTCTGATACAAAGAAAATTATTGTTTCCAGGAAAACGTAGACTCTATATTAATGAAAACTTCCTGCAATATTTTGATTCCAATAGTTCACTAATTTCTAGGGAGGAAATAAAAAATCCAGTAAATTGTAATAAAGCACTGCCCTTTTGACAATGAAAGTTGTCATTTCACCCCCAATGTTACTTTTATAGTTTCAAAACTTGTTCTTGGCTACATTTCAAATATTTATAGCTCACATATAATGTGTCTCAAGCAAATAGCCAGTCTTGCCAACTCTTGCACATGTGCTAAACTCTGCTATGTGAGGTAGTTAAGTATGGGAGTGTTAGCAACGCAAAGACCCGGCATAAGAAGACTACAACTTAAATCATACTGACAGACCAGAGTAACTGCTGCATGTTTCACAGACACATGTGGAGGTCTGTGAGGGACTGGAACCTTTACAAGGTGAGAAGAAAGGGAGATAATGCAAGGCTACCTGGAAGAAGTTCAGCATAAAGCTGGGACATGGGATAAAGTGACTTCACAAATTAGTTTATGCACTCTGTACTTTTGTTGCTGTTTATTTTCCCTTTTTTTGTTGTTTTTTTTAATGATCTAAAGTAAGCTTGTCCTCTTTCAGCATCATGAGGCACTCAGAGAAGAGCAAGCTCCATTTCTCATAAGCCACTGAGGATTTTGGAACTGACATTCCAGACAGTCAGATCTCTGAAACAGAGAAAAAGAATAAATAAATTCTTTTTTTTCTTCTTATATATTTGTGACATTTCTAAATTGAAATCTTTTCAGCAATCTTGGTAGCTGGAGAAAAGGAAAACAAGTAAATGGTGACAATTTGCTTTGTGTTGATCTGGGGTGAGTTTGAGAAAGGGTAGCTGGCTATCGCAGCTCCCCAGCTTGAGGAGAATGGAGCTGGGTGCCTGGACTGTCCCTACCCCAGAGGTCTCAGTGGTGAAGTTACTGCTGCCTCCAGCACTGAAGAATGGGTCTGCATGGCTGACTGTGACTCCACAGTCTGGGGGGATCTAATCCCTCCTGGCAAACACACTGAGCAGTTCACCGCCCCAGTATCCTTGCCATGGCCCCTGGCTGTGGTCTTGTTCATTGATCCATTCTGTTGACCATTTTGTCCAAGCAGCTGCTGCCCTCTCTTGGGACAGTTTGTGTTCTCTCTTTGGTGCAGCTTGCCCTGAGCATTGTGTGAAGGGTGGACACATCATCCTCTTATGGCCTGGAGGTTGTAAATGATTGACCATAATGTCCTGGTTTACTTCATGGCTACCTTGTTCAGGGGCAGGCAAGAGTTTGCATACCAGCTTTGGGCCTCCCTTTTCTGCCCTTTTACCCACCTGCACTGTCCCTGTGTTTTCCTGTTTCTGCTGCCATCATGTCCCCTACCATGCACCTTTGTGCACTCTGCTGCTGAAGACCTGTCTCCTTACCTCCCTGCAGCCTTTGTCACAGCCTCTCCTGCCTCCTGCTCATGGGCAGCCTTGTCTGAGATCACGGGCACGCAGCAGGGCTGCCCTGCAGGCTGCAAGCAGGGCAGGTATCCCCAGCTAGCCAGGCTGAGCAGGAGAGCCCGCAGGCCAGCCTGAGACAAACCTGCTCCTGACTGCCTGTCAGGCTGTGAGACACGCTGCCACTCCGCTGCTATCCACCTCCAGAACAGATGTTCTGCAGTTCTGCTTTAATTTGGTCTGAGCTGTGGTGCAAGCTTTATTTTGGTGTCTATTTTTTCAGGTGCTTCCTCACCGAGCTCTGTGATCTTTCTGTTTTAACCCTTAATCTACCAGTGACTGTTTTGCACATACACTGAAGACTTCTGCAAGCACTTTTATGACACCATTTTCCTGCATGCTGCTGCTTTCCTTTCTGTTAGTTTAATGTCAGTGTATTGTGAATTTCCCCTTGCTTTAAAACCATGTCAGTGCAAAAGTGATTCCTGCAAATTTTTTAAGGCACCTTAGTTGTATAGAAGACAACTTCTTCTCCTCCCTTAGATGCCCAGGGACTTGAATGAATTTTGATGAGAAAGAAGAGACAGCTGCTTAAGGCCAAAAATCTTCAAGATGTGTATATAACTTTAAACTAGATTGAAAAAAAAGGAGTTTTTTAAACCCACACCTCACATCACCTACAAAAGTTCCAGTAGATGTTTTTAATCCCACTAGGCATTCAATTTTAGGTATCAACCTTCTTTTATAAACCCTTCAGTTTTAAATGACCCCAGAATACTTCTGAAAATGTTTTCTTATACTTTTTTGTTTGTTTGTTTGTTTTAACCCAATTTTTGATCCCTATTTTTTCCCCAGTTTGTGGCCTCTACAGATGTTTAATATTTCTTTGGTGGTAGAAGACTGACAAGTCTGATAACAGCAGGTTCTAACCTAGCTATTAAATGTTAACATCTTGAGGTTAAAAAATTTCTTCTGATATAGTTAAAAATTCCCCAGGAATCATAATGTACCCCTGTCACACTTGTATTACTTATTTAAGGAGAAAAATACTGTAGTTCTTCCCACTGCAGCCACATTGTGCAAAGCAGCCAGACAAGATGTCTTTGTGCCCTTAATTCATTTTTTTCTTCCTGTCCTGACAGGACTCCCTGCCCAAAAAAACTCCCCAGACCATCTGCAGTTTGCAGAGATTTGAAGGGATAAGAGTCCAGGGGGGCCGGTTGTGAAACACAGTAAAGCAACCTCCCTTTACCAACACTTAGTTCAGAAAATCAGGGTCACTTTCAATCCTTCTGCCAACAATGCCATACCAAGGTGTGTTCCATCCCTGAACAGTTAACCCCCTGAGAAATTTTGGAAGGGTTGCACCCTGCAATGTCAAGAAGCATTACAGCTGCTTAGTCTTTATGACTAATGAGCCATTTATTGATGTGCATGCGCTAGGATTTGTGTGTCTTGCTCAGATAGGAACAATTTAGCTTATTACTCACCCTCCCCAAAAGGATATGTCTACAGGCTGATATTTAATGGTACTTTCACCCAGAAGAACAGATGAGATGTCCAAAGCTGTTAAAGGAAGAGACATTTCCATTTCTAATAGCAGTCAGGATATTGGGAACGGATGAAGCATCCATCAGCTAAGTCAAACTGCTGGATTTTCCTGTTGCAATACAGACTTCTATTATAGCCTCATTGATAGTGTTCAGTAATCTCTCAATGAAGTGCACTATATACAGTAATTGATGTTTAACCTTTTTTCAGAATGAGAATTAAGTCCATGAATAAAAGCAGGCTGTTTAGGACTGCACACCAAGGTCTGGGATGTAGCTCCACTATCTCTCATTTCTCTGGTGCATTAAAGAGGGAGCCTGTGCAACTGCTTAGCAAGAGGTTATGTGACTAAGATGTTCTTTTCATGAAGGCAAGAAAGATCTGAGTTTAAAAAAACAAAAACAAAAAAACAAAACAAAAAAAAACCCCCAAAACAAAACAAAAAAAAACCCCACAAAACAAAAAACCAAAACAAAACCAAAAAACCTAAAAAAACCCCAACCTTTTACCCTTCTGTAAGGGTCCCTCAATGGACTGGCAACCTGTATAGTGCTTTGGTTTGTGCTGTGTTCCTTTCCCACCACACAGTGGTGAACCGCAGCAATGGAAGTAGGCCACATTTCCACACCTGAGTACATGAAGGTGACACTGGAAATTTTGTAAGCGTTTTAAGCCTAGCCAGTTCATTCTCACTCACCTTGCTTCTGTACTAAAGCGTGTAGAGCACACATTGCCTACTTTGAATCTGCAGGACCTGAATTAGCCTTGACATTCTTCAAAAATTGGCTTGAATTTCTTCTCTGGGACTTTATGTTTGTTCCTTTTTTAATCAGGGATGACTTTTGTCTGGTTTTCACTCAAAAAGAGTGTTGTAAACTGCAGACATCATAGCTGAGAAGAGGACTGTAACAGAAACACGTTTTTTGACCAAATGTTTGTAAGATTGGAAGTCAGTGCAAAAAGTACTGTAGAAGTGTTGTTTGGCTGTCTGACAGAAAGTGATCACTTTTTACTGTTGCTGCAAAATTGCCATATAAGGTTACTTTAAAGTTGTGTACTACATCTAACTTTCTCTTTAAATAACCAGGACATAGGGAGAGAAAAACTAGAGGGTGGGGAGATCGTACCAAGGCTGTCTGTAATAACTTGTTTGATGATGTTTATTTTTTGCTTTTGAAAGAGGAATGAAGCACCATCTCTTTAGAGAGAGGCAAGAAAACACTACTTTCTAAAGTTCCTGGGGCCAGGATCAACTTCTGTTCACAGACACTGACACACCATTTCCTTTGTCTTCAGCAGGAGCTGCTTGTGCATCTGAAGAGAGCCCTTAGGCTCTACAGGTTTGATAACTTCCCAGCCAAGGAGTGCATGTTTCTCCCTTCCCCGTTTTTATCATTCACTCACTATCCTCCAGACACATCCTTTGTTAAACTGAAAGCCTTGAGAGAAAGCACCTGTCTCTCCAAGCCCCTGCCCATGTGTGTAAAAGGCAATTATAATTCTTCCATGTGGAAGATTTTAATAGACATCTTCTGCTTACAGTTTCATTTGTACTCTTTGCCTAGCCTACCTGAGAAGCCCAGAAATGGAGAGTGCACAGCTGTGATTGTGTTCCTGCCTGAGTCTGCACACTGTGGAGCAGAGTCCATGCTCAGCACTGTCAGTCCCTGTTTCTAAAGGACCTTTTCCCCGCCTTTGCCCTCATAGCTCTCTGTTATCTAACCTCTGAATAACCATTAGCAACAGCCAGATTCTTGAATTTTCAGTAAGGCAGTAGGGTATTTCTCTCAGTTGACAGCTTTAAAGGCTTCTTGCATGTCAAAGGTTTTGTTTTTTGATTTTTGGGGGGTTTTTTTGGTTTTTTTGGTTTTTTGGTTTTTTGTTTTTGTTTTTTGGTTGTTTTTTTTTTTTGTCAGAACAACTTGTATGAAGGGTGGGATCAGCTGAGAGACTGGGGGCTTTCTTTACAACCAAGTCCCAGAATTACCTGCCATTAATGCGGCCACAGGTACAAATACACACCTTTTAACAGTGCTCCGGAATTTGTCACGTACTCTACAGCTGTGCCCTGGTAGATACACATGTGAGATGTTTCTCTGTTTAACCCTACTGCCAGTCTGTAATGTGGGAACCGCTCTTTAAAATCCCAGCATGAGAAGTCCTTTACTACAGGCCATCCTGTCTATCCTCCTTGAGTACAAGAGAGAAAAATCATGATTTTCACGACTGAGAGTTAAGAGCTGTAAATCATGAATGAAGCCACACATAAATCTTAGGAGGAACCAAGATTTAAGACGCACCTTAGCTTTCCCTTGTTATCTTTCTTAAAAGGTTTCCTGCTTAATCTTCTGCATGTCTCAGACCCTGTTCTGGGGTGTAGAATTTTCCTGTGCACATACAAGGTTCCTAGTTTGGACATCACAGAGCCCATAGGTGCTGAAGAGGACTGGAGATGTCTGGATATGATCAACAATATGGGTGCTCTTTTCCAAGTTTCTGAACACAAAGCATTCATTGTGGTATTAATACTATATATCCTTGTGTGTAGTATGAGCCTGTACAAGTCCCTACTGCTTTGGGATTGAAGGCATAGACTAGTTTTTCAGTCTTGCCACACCACAATAATGCATGTTTTATCATTCTTTAATACCTTCAGAACTTTGTCATCATTTTCTAGCTGGGGGATCTTTTCTGCTTCACTTGTTATCCATATGACAGTAAAATAAATAGTCTGTTGGAAGTACACAAAGAAATTTTAGACTTAAAAGTTGGAATGCAGGGTTTTTTTTCTTTAAGGGAACACTTGAATTTTGTCTTAGGAGATGTGAGGATTTGCCAATTTCATGTTCGTATTCATGAGGTATGAATTCTGAGTAATACATGAAAAATGCGAGTATCCATGTAGCTAGGAACTGCGAGCTGAGAGTCATAGATAAGAATATGTATAAGGATCCCAGCAAAATGTTTCCATGTTTTTTAAACTCTGGCATTAAGTTACTTCTAGTGAAAGATGCTGCAAAATGAAGTTTTCCAATTTCTGGAAGAAAGAGACACAACACAGTCAGCGACAAAATAAACCTCCCACAGATTTTTCTTTCAGCCTGTCTTCACCAGCTGTAAAGAACTAAAAAGATATGGAGCTGAAAATCCTGTTAGCCCATCAAGGCCCTTTCCCACCATTTCTGACAGTAGCCAGATTCTGATTGTGTAGCAATTGTGATTCTGGATCCAAAGAGCTGATGAAAATGTTTCTTGCACATTGACTTATTAACAGCCACCATTAACACCTACCAATATCCCATTTCCTGCAGAATCCAGAACAGGAGCCTGGTCATGTGCAAATGTGCTCAATAAACATGCAGCAAATCAGGCACTTTTTTTTTTTTTTTCCAGTGGACATTTTGTCAAGGATGATTACAGATCTGCCTCAGACATGAAGGTCTATAGAGCAAGCAAAGACGATGGCAAAGACTCCACTCTAAATACTTTCATATTTGTGCCAAAACAAAGAGTATCTTTTTGGGGTGTTCAATAGCAGCCAGCATCAGAATGTTCACTGAATGTTACACTTATAAATGAAAAATATAATTGGCTTTGAGGGAAGTTTGTCTGTAACCCAGGCAAGCTGGAATTTGCTTCGGGTTTAACACAGAAAAGAGGATTTTCTTTGGAAAATCATCCCATGAGTAATATGACATTATTTTTTATTCTTTTTTTTTAAATTATAAATGGATATTTTAGTTACTTTTAGACATGAATAAATCATTTCTGTAGATTTTTTTTTCTCAGTTTTGCTAAAGTCAACAAATTTAGAAATTTTCCCTTTTATCAGACTGACTGTTTTTACCTTTCTTATTTCTTCCTAGTTCTTCTATTACAAGATAAAGCCAAAAAAAGGAGTTTCTGACCTTTGTAGAACCATCCATCCAGTATTTTGTACACTCCTATCTGCTTGGCTGTAATGGCTAACAAATGCCTATTTTAAAAAGGGTTTTCTCATTGCTATAAAGGCAAACGTCATTCACACTTAATGTGGATATTACGTGGAAAATTGTTTCTAGTGGAACATGGGCTTCAACTGAAAGATGTTCAATGAGCTTCTTGCTCTGTATTAATTTATTTGAATGCTGCTAGAAGAGCATTATCAGTATCACATGTCTGAACAAGGTCTATTTGTCTTGTACTCCATTTCTAGAGGTGTAGGAAAGAGTTGTCCTTTTAACTGGTTGACATCCATCCATGGTTTTCATGCATTGTTAGCATGTCCTGTTCTGCAATTACTTTTTGAAAGACACGCCCTCAGCTGTAGCATTTGCCCATTCTTCTGAAGTATTCTTAGGACAAAAAAACCCCAAACAAAACCAACTTCAAAAATATTAGAGAACCCCCAGCTGGAATATATGATAAAAAAGATTCTGCAAAGATAATACATCTATTAATACTGTCCCAAATTTATCCTTCTAGAAGCTATTTTTCTTCCAAGTTTTGTTTTAAATTTCTCTGAGCTTTCTTGATCACCATTTACTCATCTGTCTCTCACCAAAAATAAACCACATACACTCAGTGTCTACCAATGCAAATGACTTTCAGAAGCCATTGTCTTGTGAGTGCCATTAAATATTCACTAGACAGCTCAAGTTAGTTTCCAAATATAAATATCTGCCTGTGGATTGCTTCCAGAGGCAGATGGGGCACAAATCAAAATTCATATTAATCTTATTTAAAAAAAAATAATCCTATAACAAAAGAGCTGGTTTGGATGACTTACAGAATAGATAAAGGAAGTTATCACTGCAAATGAAGTACTCATTAAATTAAATATTTTTCAATTATTAGAAGAAACCCATGTTAATCTACTAGGGAAGTGTTATGTGCTAAGGCACCAATGACATTGATTTATTCATAATTGGATATAAAAGAGCAAAATAACATCGAGTTTTCAGATGTGAAAATGTATCTTATGACCAAACTGAAGGTTTCTTGGGCATTTTTGCACACTGACAATAGTCAGTGCTTTTACATTTAATCCTTAAATCGTAGTACCAAAGGATGCAGTCTACTTCCTTGAGCTTCAGGAATCCAGAAACACGGCACATAGCCCACACTTATCAAGGCAAAAAATTTGGGCATTTCCAGAGGATAATTATTGCTTGTATTTGAGACTCCTGAAATGTGGTGGAAGAAGGCAGCTGCTTTTTCTCAGGTTACACTGGATTACTAAGTGGCTGAACTTCTAGTATGTGATGGAGTAACAGAGAGAGGTGGTGCATCAATGAAAACATGGTACATTCTGAGGACTGGGACATATCAATTTTACAGTACAAGAGGGAGGTGAGAGTATCAGAGGAGGGGGAAAGGATAGGCCCCATGCAGTGGAAAATGGGCCTGACTTACTGGTATTGATCCAGGAAGCTAGGAGAGATTGTGTTAACAAGCACCAGTTCATGATTTTCTGGTCAAAAAAGGATTACCCTTTAAGGAAATCTAGTCTGGTTTTATGGGTGTATATATTGTGTTTATGAGAATATGGGTGGTCCCATATTGATGGGATGACAAGGATCATCATGAGCTGCACTAAATATTGAGTTGTGAACACCAGAACTAGGCACCCCCAGCTTCAGTTTCTCTAGATCCCTTCTGCTCCATTGTACAACAAAGGAGAGCAGAATGGGTGGACATGGGGCTATAGGCAAAGTATCAGGCAGCTAGGACTGAAAAACTTGAATTTGTCAATCTAATAAATACAGCCTCCAGAATAATACCGTATATCAGCAGGAGCATAGCTAGTATCCTGCTCTCAGATAAGAACCATTTAACCCTGCTTTCATAAATCCATCCCCTGGAGAGGATACGGATACTGAGTAACAGTATTTTGGGTACTCAGATAATGCTACTGGGTTAATGGTATCCAGTGCATGAAGCAAAACGTCTATCACAGGCATTTTTATCTTGTTTAAATTATGAGAGATAATGCTAAGAATACATCCTCAGTTATTTATTCTCTACACCTTTTCCCAAAGCTTGCATTATCTAATTTCAGAGCCAATTTCACTTGCTTTTTAGCCCATATATGTTCAGGGCACATCTTTGGAAGGCAAAATCATGTATAGTTTTATAAAAGCAATTCTTGCCAGTGCAACACAAGAAAGCACCCCAGCTTCTGAACTATTGCATCATGGAGAGGCAACCATTTTATTCCCTTTGCCATTGAAGTAGCTCATACCACCAAGCTCTATCCAACTGTTCAGCATAAGAGAAGGGTTATAGAATGAGCTGGCAAAAGAGATGGATCTTCACTCATTATGGGAATTTGGAATTAAAAAATAAATAAATATAAAGCATCAGAAAGAGTTAAATTTCTCTATCTTTTGGAGCTTGGACCAATGTATGAGGGCTGAGAAACATTAAGATCTCCTCACTTCCTATCCATATCATGCATCTTGGGCATATCCTGCTGGCAAGAGTTTGGGTGTCAGACAGGTATGTGCCATACTTCCTGGTATGGCTTCTGGTTTTCTGTGGAGGGGAGCTTTGTTCTGCAGGCAGTGAGAAACCCACAGTGTTTACACATCTGCATGCCCAGGGAAGCCAGACTGAGGTCTCTCCCAAGCCCACCAAGCCTGACTGGCAGGTGGAGCCATGTCTCCTAAGAGTAGTGGGACTGGACTTCCACGTGTCCACTCTCATTCACTGTTGCTCCCTGGATCCATAGCAGGAAATGCCACTGGCACTGAGTGAGAACTCAGGGGTGAAGCCTCAGTCTGTGCCAGTGGCTGTCGTGTTACGCATTTTCCTGCTACATAAGGAAGCCTTTCCTTCATGGATGCCGAGTGTGTATCAGGACTCTTCTGTGGCTGTACCACTAGAAAGTAGACATCTATTTAAAACTTTTGACTCCAAGATTAGACATTTTTTAAGGCCATCTGTACCCTCAGACAAAATGTAGCTTCAGCCAGTTGAGAAGATTCTAGGTGGCTGACTGAACATTTTAGGTGGTGAGTCAAAAGTGACTGGTTTTGATGGCAACTTTGTTAGTTCCTAGCTAGAGAAGTTGGTTCAACTTAAGTAAAATATACTTCATGTTGACCTTAAATAAACAGGACCCCAACTTCCCCTGAAAAATCCCTAGAAGATGAAGAGCTGCTTACTTTGCTCCTACTCTTACATATATTACAGTGGCCTTTGGTTAAGGCCCCGAGTGATTTTTATGTTAACATGTGCATGCTAAGTACACATTTGTACAGCCAAAGGTTAGAGGACTCATAACTTGAAGCTCTTGCTTTTGTCTGAACCAAAAGGAAAGACTTTGCTTCCTCAGACAGTAGTGGTGGATTTTAACTGTGGTTCTGGCTAGTCTGGCTGAAGAGCACAAAAACCCTTCCCAGGTTGAGCTGTACATAGCCCATCCACCTACAATAAGCTGGCGGGGAGGGTTGTGCTGTTTTCCTTAAACAGGTAAGTGCTGACTGTGCTCCCGTATGCCTGTGGTAACTCTGTGCTGGTGTGTGCCAAGTAACTCAAACTGGCCATTTTTGCTGCCAGCACTAGAAGCTTTGCTGATGGTTGCCTCAGCCGGTGTGAACATCCTTAGCACGCTTGCTTAGCCTGTGCAGCTCAGGTTAAGTCATGGTGCAAAACCTTCAGCAGTATTAGCCAGCTCAGGCTAAACCTACTCAAAAGTCACTATTACTGCCAGTTGCACTGTAGGCAAATCCCAAGGTTTCCTGTGCTATTTGTGCTCCCTCTTTGGCAGTACTTCAGTGTAATAGAGGAATGATTCTCCCCTCCCTTTAAATACAATCTTTTCTTCAGTTATGCTAATCTCCAAGGGCTCTGTATCTAAAGAGCAGCCTCATTGATTTGCCAGCTAGATCAAGATAGAGGTGGGGGAGGGGGTGAAAGGCTGGAAGCAAATGTAGATTAGATTGAGCAGCTATGCAGAGGATGCATATATAGTCAGCATCAAAATGTGAAGAGTAAGTTAATAGCATAATGTCAGCACCACTGGTGGTACAGCTAGAAAGGTTAAAAATAAACAAATCCTTTCTGAGTGTAATCTGTTTCATTCGGGTATTGTGTGAGCTGTGAAGATCACCCTTTGCAGAGCTTGAGAAACCTCAGACATGTTTGTGACCATCACAAAGCACAACAGTACTTTCCAGCCTGCAGGAGGGATTTAGTATTCCTGAAAGTTTTTCTTGTACCTCTGATTATTTAGTACCTGCCAGCCACTAGCTTAAACATCGGTGACTTTAGGATGAATAACCAGAAATGGGTTATTTTTCTAGGGAGACAGGGAGAGAGTAGGAGGGATTTGCCTGCATAGTTTTCCTAACCAGTTTTACACCATCTCTGTGTTTGGGTCATATGGTGTTTACAGACACAGTTTCAACCAAAGGGAATGATAAAAGAAAAATGTAAGCATAATTCACAGATATAACTGGCCTGCATAAACGTATGTTAAGACCTGTGCCTAGGGGAGCACAGATGAACTTCTCAAATGAAATGGCTCCTCCACCTACCAATCACGGTTAGAAAACAATGGAGAGATCAGAGTCCCCCTAAATGCAAATTATAAATGCCTTATTATGCCTCAATAAAAAGATTGTTCAGACCCATACTTTCCTATCTGTCAGTCCTTTCCAGAAAGAAAAACTTATATATATATTTATATATTTATATTTATATAAAATACACTTTTTTTTTCCTGTCTTTGAAAGGAATAATTGCACCAGATTTCATCACAGTCCTCCTGTGGTGGCTTTCTTTGAAGCTGAGCAGATGAACAGTGTCCTCGGGGATTCCATCTAAACTCTTTACATACATTTGTTCAAAATGAAAATGTGAGCTGGCAGCAAGCCAGACTTCCCCATCTTCTCCCGCTTTCTTTCTGACCCCCAAGAGACACCATGGATGTGTACACACTGCATGTGGGCTTTTCCACCCAGAATTCTGATCATCTCAGAGCTGGGCTTCAGCTAGAGACAGAAAACCTAGGTCTTCAGCTAATCCCAGGATGGTTTTACGTTTTATGGCGACTAAATGTATTCAGAATTCACCTTTCCTTTCCTAATTGCATGGCAACCTAAGCCTGTACATCTCAGGGTACAGAGTACGCCTTCAGAGAAGATTTGCACATCTTCTGCTTCCTGTCATTTGCTTTACATGTAGAGCTGGGTATAAATCCCTGCTGCAGGTCCACTCAATTAATGGGGAAGGGTCACTGAGCCAGCAGAGGCAGGAAAAGTAGGCCATCAATAAAAACAATAAAAATTCAGTAGAACTTTTGATGCCCTCTGCAAATCAGTGACATTGTTCTTTTAGATGTCAAAAGAAAAAAGTGTTGCCATTTACAAGATAAGCTTAGAGAACAGCTAAAAATCAAACAGAAATTTCTTAGCTACCTCCTTGTCACTGAGAGCATCACTGAGACCCGTTGTTACCAGCATATCTAGAAAGCTTGCTGCATGCAAATAGCACTTGATTTATTTCACAAGCTCCCAGATAAACCCAGTGATCATTTGAATTGCTGTTAGCCTGAAGCATACTACAGAAGCATGGGGAGTACTCAGGAAACAAAAACTCAGGGAAATATGTGTGAAATGTAATCCTGTTACCATTTGCCACATACTGAACTCATGTGTCATCAGCACAGGAAATGAATAAGCTATAGATCAGGAATATCCCCCGGACCTAGGAGACAAGCTGGAGATGATTTTTCATTGAGCTAACCTCATAATCTAGACAAGCTTTCAAAATGAGTAGACACTGCTCTCCTTATCCTGGCAATACCGCCCACATTTTTTTCCTTGCTTCATGTTTATTATTTGGCTTAATTGACCAAAATGATTGACATGTTTCTACTTCAATACAAATTCTCCTGGGTCGAGGGTTGAGGCTTAGCGAGGGGATTAGCAATAGACCTTACTTGACGTTAATGGATTCCCATCTAGTACGAAACAAGCAAGGATGAAAACAATAATACTACATTTTTCCAGTGGAATCATTCCTGTTTCTTTTCTGCAGTTCCCAATATTAAAGATGTTCTTTATATTTCAATTTTCAGTGTGGCATCAAATCATGAACAATAATGTTTGCTGTGATGCAGTTTATTATCAGTTTATTAATTACTTAATGGTGGACTTATTGCTTTTTCCTCCACTCATATCTAGGTAACCAATTTTACATTAAATTTTTAGTTTCTGAGAATATGACTGATATAACATGTGGTGCACAAAGCAAAAAGCAGAGGGGTTGTCACCTGTGAAGAGACTGAGAACAAGTTTTATTTCCCTCAAGGAATCTTCTGTCTGTATGCCGCTATCATGAAAATGTCCATTTTCTGGCTCAAAGCTTAAGCCAAAGAAGTCTCTGCCAAGCAATTACCTGTCTGTTTTGGAATTCACTGCCTGCTTTCTGTCTCAAAGCCATACATTCCTGGAGGTGGGATAGGAAGTTCACAGGTTGGAATTATCTTGGTGGCTAACAAAACCAACACTGTGCTGGTACTTCATACTGCAATTATTTCTCCTTTGCAATTACAGGTGTGAATCTGGCTGTGTTCTAAAAGGGGAAACTCCAAGGGTCCTACATGGTTCAGCTGCAGTTCTAAATCCACTGATGCTAAAAGGCATCCTTCAGCTGAGAGTGGGTGAGCTACCTTACTCCACAGAGCACGAAGTGTAGAATTTAGTTATCAAAGATATCTGTATCTGCTATGATCATCAGCAAAACCACTGTCCTAGTTCTGCTTACTACTGTTTCCTGCCCCAAGTACAGGTGCATGAGGACAGAGGTGAAAATCTGCTACGTAAAAAAGATACCCCAAATCTTCTGAGATCTCATAATGACTGCAAGCTCAAAATCTCTGCTTTTACCATGTCTTTGAGAACACTGCTGTTGTATTTGAAATTCAAGTGAAATTCTCTTTGGCCGTCTTGAGTCCGCACACACCATGTGCCAAGCAGCAAGAGGTGCTCAGCCAAGTAGGGATTTCTTTTTGACATACAGGGTTATCCTAGCACAGAAATTTCAAAACACTCAAAAAGGGGTTTAAAGCCCTTTTTTAAGTATTTTGCTTTTTTTTTCTTTTTTTCTCCCTGAAGTTCACTATGTCAAAATCACATTGCCCCTTTCCCCCTCTTCCTGGTCATTCCTCCTCTGGCTGTCATAGAGTTCTCAGACAATAACCAGCTTCCAGCTACCTTGCTCTGCAGTCCAGCTATGGATAAGAGCTCTGACCTTTACATTCAGAACCTAAGGTGTCTCTGTAGTAATGACAGCTCTTTAGGGAAGGTATACTACAATTAGGGTAATCCCTGCCTCTGCTCCACAGGTAAACTTCAGCCTGAGTGAGAGCTCTGGCATGAGCAACATCCCTTCTAAGGGAGTAAGATTTGCTTGAAGAAATCCAGAGCATCCCCTTCCCCTGCTGTAGTTTTTTCCTCTGCTGACTTTTTTTTTCCCCTCTGTTATCATGAAAATTGGTCATGGGGCCTACATTACTGAGACAGAACGTTAGGGCAGCCGGCATTTAATCTGGCTGAGGATGGCATGTATGTCTGTTCTCTCTTCTTGTTTAAACTGTGCTGAGTCATCTGTGATGAATAGTGCTAATGGCCCTGCAGATCAACTATACTGCTGGGTTTTGGTGTTCCAGGAAGGTAGGGTAAGGATTATTGAGACTTTACAGAGGAGATTAAGTGTAACCCACATTGAAGGTATAGTAAAGAAAGCAGAAGCAATTGAGAAAAAAAAAAAAAGAAAAAAAAAAAAAAAAAC